>JAULKK010314623.1:0-11727 GCA_032355705.1 Rubia peregrina
ATGGTCTTCAAAATGGAGTCTTCAAGGTCTTCAAATCTTCAACAATTACCTCGTCTCACGGAATCCTTATTACAAGTGACAAAAGAGATAAAGTCACTCTTAACTCTAGTAATAGAGTTTCAAGGTAGACATTGAACCAGTGAGACCTCCTAAGATCCAGATGAAAAAGTTACAAAAAGCAAAAGGGGTATATTCCGGCAAAAGTCAAAGAAAAAACACAGAGCATACCAAGAAGAAAAATAGAGAAGAAAAATCTAATTAAAGAATCCCTATATTAAGGTTAAAAAAGAAAGCTACTACAATAGAGTTGATGCAAAAATACATAAGTATAAGTATCGCCCTACAGAGTAAGAAGATCAGAAAAAGAAAAACTTACAGTTTGATGAACAACATCGAGGAGCTGGAGCAATAAAAAAGAGAAGAAGAAGATGAAAAATACAAATAGGTTAGGAAATTTAATTCACGAAACTAAAAAGGTAGGTGAAGTCAAATCAGACAAGGAAAGTAATGATTAATGTCTGTCAAAAAGCTACTCACCATTTTAGGAATACGAGAGTCGGCGGGATATAGATACATGCAATGCACTGAATTCTGACAAAATCAAATCAGCAAAATCGAAGCATTTATAAAAGGGAAGACACAACGATGTGAGAAAGAATTTTTGAACAAAACAAAAAATAAGGAGGAGGAAATATCCATTCAATGACACAAAATCTCAAATGGCTAAGTTAGTTACAAGTATAGCGGATAAAGAAAAAATTGAAAATGAAATTTCAAAAGCGAAAACACAAACAACATCGCATTAGTAGCCAAGAAGTAAGTAATACTTCACGAAGACAATATTCATTATATTAAAGGCAAGCATGTTGTTATAGCTTTAGGAGTTTATGAAACAACATTTTGCAAATATACTACAAAATATAAAAGTCATGGTTTCATATTTACTAGACCACATGGCTAGGAGGTTTTATAGTGTATACCTAGCCCATAATTTAGACCCATCCCAATACTCAACCGTGTCGCCCAATGATCACATCAGTGGCTAACCTATAAAAGTGGATCCTTGTCAAAAACTAGGCCACGAACCGATAAAGGCGGAACAAAGTTTGGAGGTTTAATCGCGAATTGAGATTGTAGGAACCCTGCTGCAACCCACGATCACATACTCTGACAATACAAAACCACTATTACAGACATATATAAATAGAGGGAGATTAGCATTGAAGAAGGTAAGTGAAACTAAACTGAGAAATTCTAATTCTCTAGGAAAAGACTGACTTGATCGTCGGAGCATTTTCACCGGAGTCACTTCCGGGATTATTTTGCAGGAGGAGATACTTGATGGTGAACGGAAAAAGCTTTACTTGGTTGGATTACCACATCATAAGTCCATATATATAGTAGTGGGAAATTGGGCCTTTAAAAAGGCCCAAAATAGGCCTAAAATCTCTAGCTACCGCAATTGGTATGACCAGTGGAAAACGACATAGCTGTATAGGGCCGTGCTTACATAGGGTGCGGCATGGTACGACCAGGGTAGCCTCATGTTGGCATGGGCCGCACGGACTAACACGGGTTGTGTGGGGTCATGCCAGCGCAAGCCGTGCAAACTGGAACGGGCTATCGGCTTGTGTTGCATTTTGAACTTCTGATTTGCACGTCCCGTGTTGTTTTGCATTTCTTGTCTGCTAGAAGGATGTTTTTCTTAGTTTAACGGTGCGAGTCGTACCATTTTTCACACCCCGTGGGCTGGTCTTCACTTTTGGAACTTGAAATTGTGCGGACCGTGTGAAACGGCCCGGTCCCTGCCCATACTTAGCTATTTGGAGCGAGTTTAGGAAACGGTTGGCGCGGCCTGCACGGACCTACACGGCCTATGTTGAGGGGCTATTGCACGGCTCATATTTGCTAGCACGGGCCGTGCTAGCCACCCCTGGCACATGATTTTCTACCTTATCTTGGCTTGTGTTGGGCCTCGTGCCATCTGGTCGGCCTGCATGCCTGCTGATTTGGCTGGTTGGCACCGTATTCCGTTCTTGACCTTCTATAAATTCAATTTCGCCATTTTGGGCTCAATTCTATCTACTACTACACTTTAGAGTCTATGACTTTACAAATGGCCTTCAATATCTTCTACCAAACTCGTGGATGGCCTTCTACAAAATAATGTAAAATATACTCATTAGCAGCCTACTTGTATGCTCACAAAGGAAAATATAGATGCTCGTGAATACAAAGTGTCCGTTATCTTCAATTAAGTATACAAAACTTGAGATTTAGATTTTAAAAACTCAATAATGATCATCTAAACCTTTTTTCGTGTAAACCTAACTAAAACTAGAAATCGACCAAATAAAACATAATAATAAATGTGTCAAATGAATTGGTTAACGCATGCATAAAGGTTCACATCAATCCCCCCACACTTAAACCTTTACTTGTACTCGAGTAAACAAAAATGAGAAGAGATCCAAGAGAAATGTAGCATGCAGAGATAAGTTAACTAATATATTCAACTTATTCCTAAACTACCCTAGTTCCCCCAAAGATTGTAAGAATCTAACAACTCTCACTTTCCCCGAAGATGCTAAATTAACCTATCCACCAAAAATATATAAGAGAAAAACGTGAAAAAGGCAAAGTAAAATGATAGGTGCTAAACTAGCTTACTCCGCCGAAGAAGCCGTTGAAGGCAATCCAAGAGTTGTTGAAGAAGAAACCGCAAAATATGGCCAAAAGATGTTCAAATTTTAGTCTTTGATTTCTCTCAATTTCTCTCATTTTGTCTGGGAGCTCTTTCGGGTTTTTATCCTAGTATTCACACATGTTGAGCTCACTTCTCACCTTTTTTTCCACACGATCTCTCATTTTCCCCTAGGTTTTCCAACCTAACTGGGCCTAGCCTATCATTTTTGCACAGGTCTTTCGACCTGTCCGAGATTTCTTCCCATTTTTACCTAAGTTTCCCTTTTGGGTTTCCAACTTAGCCGGGTATATATATACATATTAATTTTTTAAAATTATTTTGTGTAGCACAAAATTCCCCAAATGTGGGTTTCATGAATCATACTACATGAAGATCATGAAAAAAAATTTACACCACCAAAGATTCATTCCAAAATATTCCCACAAAAACAAAGAGATAACATGCTAAAAATTACACCACCAAAAACTCTACCATACTTCTCAAAACCAAAGATAACACCAAAAACACCAAACAATACAACACCAAAAACACCAAGGAATCTCGAGAAGTAAAACTCCTAAGTTTTTCACTACTCCCCCCGCCACACTTGAACTTTGCATTGTCTCCAATGCAATGAAACAATAGAAATCATTTGTGGGAAAGAGAAAAGTAGTAGAACTCAGTCATGTGACCCCTCGAAGGGTCCTGTTTCACGTCTCCTCCTTCTTTCTTCTTGTTGCATTTCTTGCCTCTCGATGGAAATAACATCCCAAAAACCATCGAGCCTTGAGATATGGAATCTCTCAATCAATTTCTCGATGGCCTCTTCTTGGACATCCACCCTCTCATCCACAATAGTAAACTGCTCCTTCACTTCCCGCTCGATGGAGTCTAACCTAGATCCCCAAAATTACATGGTGCCCTCTATAGAGTCTAACCTAGTCCCGATCTCCTTAAATTTTAAACTAATTCCTCCTATCTCTTGACCGATATCTTGCACCATTTGGGTAGAACTCGCAAATTGTTCCCCAAAAATGTGCAATTGGCCGAGGAAGTATGTAGGTAGGTGATGCCCTTGATGGAATCTCACTATCCTCCTTCTCAATGTTTATGTATGTGCTTGATAAGACTCTGTAGAAGTCCTTCTCAAACCACGGTTTGGGTCCTAGGAACGAATCCTCCAGTGTCTTGGTTGATAGTGGTGCGCTCCGATTGAGGAAAAACTATGAAACTACTGATTGTGGAGCCACCGTACAACCACACAAATCGATCCTTCGAGGTTTTGGTAACAACCATAGAATCGCTTGCCAACTTATCCATAGTGTACCTTGTCCCCGGAAGAACTTAGTTCGCGAATGCGTGTAGAGAAGAAACTGGATGTCCCAAGTGTTAGGCTAAGAGTCCGATTATTCCACCCATTGATATATGGTCACCTTTCTTCTTTCCTATGTCCATGCATTCCTCCATAAGGATGCCACCATATTGGGATAGAAATTCCCCTCCGGAGTCATCGCCCAAAGGACTCGGACGTCCGAATCGGGCACTGTGAAATCTCTCTGTGCTAGAATAGCCCCATGCACAATAATCGCTGGACATATCGCAATGTCGTATGGACAATCGCGGTGCTCTTGCAAAGATGCTTCCTCTCTGTGCCCGGAAGAATTCTCCTAAAAATTCTCAATGAAAATGGAAAGCCTTGTCAGTTTATCCTCAAAATCTCCTTCCCGTACTTCCACCTAAATGCTTGGGCAATGTCCCGATGCAACATAGTGTACTCCTTATCATCCA
Organism: Rubia peregrina; assembly: GCA_032355705.1. Taxonomy (NCBI): domain Eukaryota; kingdom Viridiplantae; phylum Streptophyta; class Magnoliopsida; order Gentianales; family Rubiaceae; genus Rubia; species Rubia peregrina. The sequence goes on from JAULKK010314623.1 coordinate 4,475, forward strand.
AGTTGAAATGGATTAGTCTCCTCCCCACATTTCCCGTTGCTTGCTCCAAGGTTGCCAAAAACTCCAAAGTTCACCGTATGTAAGTCTTGGAATGCTTGTCTAAGAAACCCTCTAGGCCTATTTGGCTTAGTAAATACGTGACGGGTTCAAGTAGACCTAGAACTCCCAAGGCCTCCTTGCATATGGTTCTCTTTGGGCATCTCAAGTACTTCCATCTCTGGGCCGCACTCCCAAAAATGGTGGTCAACCTCATGAACCCATCAACAACACAAGTGGGAGTAGAAGAAAGGGAAGTCGCCGGCTCTTGTCTCCCGACCTTGGCCGACTTCTGCCCTTTGTCACCCCAGGAAAATTTTCCTTTTTCTAACATACTTATTTTTGGAGCCTTCCTATCACAACAAGAAAATGTGGTAACGCAAGAATATACGAAGACATGAATAAAGTATCATTCAAGAAGAACACTTCTTCCTAAATAGCCAAAACATTCCATATCATGCTATCTCAGCATAAAGGCTATTCAATCAAGAATCATTCTCCCTAAACAACAAGCTATTGGCAAATCATAGCATCCAATCAAGATGATCATGTAATCAAGAATCATTACTCCTAAATAACCACAATCAATGAAGAGCATATCATCAAAGCACAAGGATATATACTTCCCTCACACTTACTTCAACACAAGATCATTCACATAGCCCAAACATTTCCTCAAAAACACTTCAATATTTTTTTTTCGAAATTCAAGATCCTCATCACATCATTATCATGCTAAATAAATCATGAGCGAGAACGTTGGGATCATCTAAGATTGACAAAACTTGTTGCTCCTGCTGATGGAATTAATCACGTCTCAATTGTAAAAGCCATAAGCGAGTACACCTAATGGATTGCTATAAGCCGGAAACCAACAAGTACAGAAGGTGAGGTTTGTACATAAATAAAGGGAAAACAATAAAAAAATTCTAACATGTAGGAATACAATCTCAAAAAAACTCACTAGTGCATGAATAGTCATTAATGGCTCCATTTTGCACGAAAGTTGCAAAATTTGACCTGGAACTGCCGTCTTAACATAATTTCGATGTCTATTCATAATGTCTACCAAATCTTATGGGTGAAGGCTATGACTCTCCAATGAGCGGGGGTTATTTAATAACTGCCACGCCATTATGTGATGTTCAATGGTGTTGGTTTCATAATCACCATTGGTCTAGAAAAGCAACGGTGCCATTTAAAGAATGCGGTATATATGTACTTGTTCCAATTTTGGAATCTGGTTAGTAGTCACAAGATGAAGTGGTTTACTATGATGAGTCTGTAAGCTATATCAGTTTTGTCAACTTCGATGGACTAGACAATCAGATAGGCACTTGAAATCACTACACATATCGAAAGCATTATTAGATGTATTAAAATTACTCTGTCGTACACCAAATATTTTACAAAAACGTGACCGAGGAAGTAACTCACATTTGGCAATTCTTTGAATCAGCTATTTTGTTTTCCGAACTCGGCATGATGTATAAATATATGGGGCTTGAAACCCTGACTATCATTCAAATTCCAAATAACGCTACCACTGGCGCCAATATTCCCCTTACCATAGTATAAGTGTCGATTTTCTAACATACTTCTAAACTCTGAAAGACAATGGAGGTGTTTGGTCTTGTTCCTGAAGGTTTGTTGGTGAAACATTTATTGGAGGTATATTTAACAATCATATATAAACCTATGATAAACACTTGTCGCCTGATTGGTAGAGCCGGTAAAAAATTCAATTGTGCTAGTATCATTTCGGCCGATCTAAGAACATCGTATGAGTATGTTCAACTTATTATACATATGTTGAGGTGGCTTCTGACCATGCAATGAAAATTGTTCATTCATTCGTTGTTCTTGTAAAGATTGAAAAAATGATGTTTATGTGGGGTACATGGTTTTCAAAAACATTTGATATTATGGGGTTTTGAAGAACCATATGCAAGCTGAATTTAGCACGAAGAACATGCAGATGCACGTGATGATGTTAAGACTGACTGCACTGCGAATTCTATGAATTACAAAGAGCGGTTGCGTGATTTAGGAGAGGATGTAGCAGGGGAGTTCGCGAATAGACATGAGGTCCTACATGCTCTGTACAATGAAAATAAAACACCTTTGTATGAGGGATAAAAAAAATACTCTGTTGAGTGTGGCCACTCTGATAAGGGAATAACAGAAGCACTACAGTTGAAAATGGATTTTCTCTCGATAAAAAATCTCATGTTTAAACGTTTTTATGATACTAAGGAGTTACTGTGTCGCATGAGAATGTAGTTGAAAAAAACTCATACTTTCCCGAATGATTGTATGTTTAATGAGTCACGATATAAATTGAAGACATGCAATGTTTATATGGACGGTGGGGTTGTTACAAAAATGATCAAACAAATGGCAACCAAGGTTATATGGTACCTCCCAATAATTTCTAGGTTGAAAAGGTTGTATGCAAACAAGGATGGTGAAAAGCATTTGACATGGCATGCTGACAGATTGAAACCTGGCGACGATGTGATTTGGCATACCTCATAGGTTGATCATTTGAAGACGATTCATGATATGTACTAGGAGTTTGACAATGAACAGAACTTGCTTCTAGGTCTATCTACCAACGGTATGAACCCCTTTAGAAATTTGAGTAGTACTCACAGTTCATGGCCAATCATGGTTGTTATCTACAGTTTACCCTCTTGGTTAACGATCGAATGAAAGTGATATGAACTAGGATTTTCTAAAAACTAGGGTTTTAGGAGGATAATACTATACTTTTCTGGTATAAGGTGGAATCAAGAATTCAAGAATTAATTCAAGATCATGAAATCAAAGAACGATAAAACAAAAAAAAATAGGATATGAGCATGTAATAATTTTCATAAGGGTGGATGAAAATATCACAAGCACATACATTGTATAGGCTATTAACAACTACGAAAATGATTGGGAGGTGAAGACAGATAATTCTTGTTAATGCTCATACCTTTCGACCTACTTCTGACTTTTAGATGAAAGTGAAGGCAGATAGAATACAGAAGTATTCTAACTCTCAGACCCTCGCTGTCCTTTGACTCAAGATTCGATCCCCCTAATAAGAAAGATTAAACAAAAATGGATTAGTATATGACACAGATGAGTTTATGAATTGATTAAATTTGAAATAAAATAAATTGCAAAACTCAAAACCCCTATCTGTGGTTCGGCCACAAGAAGATCTTTTCCTTTACTCTAATACCAACTGATATGAATCCCCTTACGAAGATGCTGGATGCTGAGTATCTGATGGTTTCTTAATTGTAACAAGGTAATATCGCCTAACCTTATAACCGCTGCACAAACTCTTTACTAACTAGCCCGTAGGATTAACTCACAAATTTGAAGGATATTCCTAACTTAATTAACCAGTAGTATTAAGTAACAATGGAAAACTAGCAAGAAAAGAGTAATAACTCAAAATTCTAAATATATAATGTATAAAGTGTGTAAAAGGTAATTAAATTCGTTGATGGCTTCCCCTATTTTTATGTAGGAGTTCGGCCATCTTTACAAGAGAAAGAAGACAGAATTCAACTTGGATTTGATCTAACTTCTTGCTCAATTAGAACTGTCTTTGGAATCTAAATCCTACTCAAAATGCATGTCCTATCTAATCTAATTAAAATTTAAACTAATCGATTACAAGAATTTCAAGATTACTCTAATGTAAATACACTACCTCACTAAAAAAATCCAATGGAAAAAAGAGTATAGTGTTATCCTCCTAAAATCCTAACCTCGAAAATAAATTAGAAAATCCCAATTCGTATCATTGATCGTCTCCAATTAAAGATCATTACTAATAAGTTCATTCTGATCCATTATCCTGCAAGTCAATTACAATCCAAACCATTATCATTATGATAACAATAATCATAATTACCCACCCCTAATTAACCTAACTATAAAACCAAATTCAAGATTTATATATGCAAAACCCTCATTTCAAGATTTTAGATACAACTTACTTTTTCCTATATATGGAAAATGATGCTCTTCAATGTATTAACTTTACTTCTTCATCAATGGACTAGGAAAGGGAGAAAATTAACCCTTCAAATTTGATTGTTTGTGAGAATTTGATTCGGAACCCACATTCATAATAAATATATCGAAAGTAAAAACCCTTCCGAGTTCGGAATAAGGCCCCGACACACATTACGAACTCGAAAGGTCTTTCATCTTTTAGGAAATAGCTGAAGCTTTCTGTTACAAACTCGTAAGATGTGTCAGAGCCATGTTCCGAACTCGTAGCCATTTCCAATCAAAGGCGTTTGACACAATCACCTTTAATTAGGGATAATTAAAGGCGGTTATAACGTTAACCGCCTTTAATTAACTCTAACTAAAGACGTTATTTGAATTGAAAACAACCTTAATAAGCGGAATAACCGCCTTTAAAACAAATTTGTTGGTGCCGAACAGGAGTTCTGAGTTTGGAACTCCTTCACCAAGGTGGTTCCACATTTTTTTCCCGTAAGTGCCTTTTATCGCCGCCTTAAATAGGTTGATCTCTACCAGTGAGATGAAACTTTTTTTTAGATAAATTCAAAGTGAATATTTTTTGAGTAATAATGGTTTAGTGGTAAAACTCAATAGGGTTAGAAACATTCTTGGAATGGAAAGAGAACCGCTGCCCCTCTCCTACGTAGGTGCTACAATCTTCTTAGGTAAAACAAAATAAATATAATCTTCCAGCTCTTAATTGAAAGATTCTATTCTAGTTAAACAATTTGAAGAATAAGTGGCTCTCCCAACCGGAGAACCACTTTAATCCAATAATTTTGTATTCACATATGGACAGTTCAGAACCCTAAAAACCGTGTCATTAAAATCATGGAAAGAAAGATGGCATCTTTTTTTGGGGGAAGTTTTGACAATCAACAAAAGAAAATATGGAGAAGATGGAGATATATATGCTTTCCCAAGGAGGAAAATGGGATGGGCTTCAAAGATTTCAAAATGATTATTAAATCCTTTTCATTAAAGCTCTGGTGGAAAACTTCAAAAAAAACGAAGTTCCATGCATGGGATGTTTCATTTGGTCTCTCCCCCATCAAATAGGAAATCACATACTTGAAAGATAATTTCCAAGATTAACCAATTGGCATGTGATAACTCTAAGAATTATTCTTGAGAAATAATCCTGCAATTTGCTTCAATCAAACTGGACTGGGAGTGGCCCTTTGGAGAACCAGATTTCCCCCAGGAAATACAAATACTCTACTATTATGTTGCAGACATGGAGGTCTCAAAACATTACTTCATCTTCTCCTATCGAGATCTTTTCTCTTCACAGGCCATCCATTACATCCAAGATGCTGAAATCGAACCTTCAAGACGTGACGGACTAATATGGCTGCCAGAACCAACAGGTTCCTTTTCTATTAAATCAGCTTATATTTAACCGAGGAGAAAAAACATGTTGTTGCAGCCCTTCATAAGGTATGGACCAGCCATATTGACTGCAAAATCTCCATCTTTGTATGAAAATTGCTCAATAAATTCTTAAATTTTGATGATGTGCTGGTTCAGTTAGAATTTCAATTGGAATCCAAATGCCCTTTTCGCTATGAATCTGAATCGATTGATCACTTTTTTAACAACTGTAAACTTGCCATGTTAATCTGGAAACAAATTCATACGTGGTGCTATTTCCCTTTTTCATTTATTTCAGAACTTATGGGATTATTTCTTGTCCTTTAAAGGCTTATCTAGGACTCATATTTTACTAACCTGGCTCCCTTTCTTGTATGTTGCAATCTCTGGAAAGCTAGAAATAACTTTAAATTTGATAACAAACCTGCAAACCATGAGAAGATAATTAGAGAGAGGAAATCTTTTGTTTTACTGTTTTCTGGAAAAAAAAACCCTATTCTCCACAAAATCTTTGGACTGGGACTGGTATACCATATTATATTACTTCCTGCACCTAGCTAAACGGAAAACTAAATCGCCTGTAGCTGTTTTCAAATGGCTAAAACCGAACCACGGTTATGACTTATGAGGTTAATGTTGACGTGTCTTAGCTACATAATAAGGCTGGAATTGGAGTGATAATAAGAGATCATGCGGAACTTTTAGCCATCGATTTGATGTTGCATATGTTGAAACATTTATAGTATTTTTTATTTGTGGTATATATATGAAGTATAAATACACAGGAGTGTGGAGTATACGTGTATGGATATTTGAGAATATAGTTAAAATAAATTATATGAATGGTTGCATCCATTCGTATGACATTCATTGTAGTTGTGTCTCTTTGAGTACTTATACATTCATTGTACTTGTACAAAACCTGCACCAAAATATGAATGTGTCTCTTTGTGTACTCATAAACAATGTACTGTTTCCAAGAGTTGTGACTCTTTGTGTACTCAAATACAACGTACTGTTTCCAAGAGTTGTGTCTCTTTGTATACTCAGAAACAACGTATTGTTTCCAATAGTTGTGTACTTACAAATCGTATGAAGAGTGACATCCTTACAAATCGTACGAAGAGTGACATCCTTACAAATCATTCTCTATGTAAAGAATAGTCTGCCATATGTATGAGGTACAAAAAAATATTTACCTTACTTGCCTTGAAAATGTTTCATGTGCAGAACTTTTTCCTGTTTTTATATATAAACAAAAGTGCAAACTCTTGTCTGATTGTTTCTTGTCAACAACCAAGATTCAATTGTTTCTTCTCCGTATCTCAAAGAGTTACCGTGTAACCTGTTCATAGTAGGTCGGTAAATTTCTTTTAGGAAAACGTATCAAATACGAGACATTATCTTGTTACCCTACACTAGTACCATATATCATGTTCTAACAATCCCCTCTTTTCCTTTTGTTATCTAAACATGTTGGCTCCCTAGGAACGTCATGATCAAAGATTCGATGAGCCGCTGAAGCGTAAATATCCTTGTAAACCCATTTAGGCCAAACAAAGACTTTAGGCCTGAATCCCTAACTGCGAAGGTATATGTTCCTTCACGTCTCAGTTATTTGCTAAAGAATATACGACTCTAAATAGCTCATATCAAGGGGTGACACTGACGTCCTTGCATCGAACTAGAACTGCCATGATAATAACGATCATGTTGGGATGGAGTCGAGATAAGCTAACCCGAAATTCTTCCATCAAATCGTATAAAAGTGAAGGGAAATGGGAGGTTAACCCCGATCTGAG
>JAULKK010314644.1:0-11727 GCA_032355705.1 Rubia peregrina
TTATCATATTTGACGGCGATGGATTCGTCATAACAAGTAGTTTATGAAAAGTAACTTTTTATTTGTTGATATTATACATAGTTAAACATATTAACGGATCAAACATGTTTATCGAAGACCGTATCAAAAGATTCTCTGCAGCTTGGTCTGGGACAGAGGGAGTATATACTTTTCGTTAACTTAATTCATAAAGAAATAATTTTAGCTAGGGATTAAACTAAGAGAAAGTTTCCCATTAGACCGACTAACGGTTAGACTACTCATCAAAAAGCTTGTTTCAATAACTTTTAGGGTCAAATTATAATTTGGGTTATTTACATTTATAACCCTGAAATTAGGCTAAAAGTGCAAATATGACCCTGCAACCTCAGAAAGTATCAATATAACCCTGAGTTTTTTTAATGTATGTGCCAATGTAACCATAACTTTCCTAAACTTTGTGCCGATATAACCAAAATTCCTTATTCCGACATTGACAAAAAATATTCAGGTAAAATCATAATGTGAAATGACAAAAATACACTTGTAACAAACCTAAATTTCTTTTCTAAAAACCTAATGTAGCAAACGTAATGCTGCCTAAACCCTAAACCATCGCCGCCGCCAAGCTCCACCGCTGTAGCCACCGCCAAACTCCGCCGCCGCCACAACCAAGCTCCGTCGCTGTCGACTCCATCCCACCGCCACTACCGCCACCGACCTTCTCCTCCCGCTCCACCATCGCCACCACCACCGCTAAGCTCCGCCACCACCATAGCCAAGCTGCTCCGCCGCCGTTGTGCTACCTCCCGCCGCCGCTATGCTCTTTCCCTAACCCTAAGACCTTGACAAAATTTGGATTTCGCTCGCCGCTCACCCTAAGACCTCTAATTCACTCGCCTTTCCTGAAAACCTCTGAATCGCCACTTTCCCTTCTTCCCCGCCGCTAGGTTTTCCCCACCGTCGCATTTCGCTAGCCGCTAAGACCCTGACGCCGCTCAGCCAAGCACCGGGAAATTGAGAGTGTCGTCGCTGCCCTTTGTTGGTGTCACCTTCGAACTCGCTGCTGTGAACATCAAAGTCGCCGGCGCCACCTTCGAACTCGCTGGCTTTGACCCTTTGAACTCGAGCTCGCCGGAACCACCTCTTGAGTCCGCCGCTATGCTCTTTCCCTAACCCTAAGACCTCGACGAAATCCGCATTTCGCTCGCCGCTCACCCTAAGACCTCTGAATCACTCACCTTTCCTGACAACCTCTGAATCTCCACTTTCCGTTCTTCCCCGCCGTTAGGGTTTCCCCCACCGTCGCCTTTCGCTCGTCGCTCAAATCCCGGCGCCGCTCAGCCAATTGCTGGGAAATCGAGAGCTTGTCGCCGCTGCCCTTCGTCAGCTCCACCTCTTGAGTTCATTGCTGTGAATTTTCTTTGAACTCACCGGTGATAAGCTTGGCGAATCAGAGAATCAAGAAGCAAAATGGGTCAAAATGAGAATCGAGCGAATCACCGGTGATAAGCTCGGCGAATTTTCTTTTCTGGTTCTGTTTCAAAATGAAAATCGAGAATGATAAGCTCGGGGAAGAAGAAAAGTAATTTTCTTGATTTTTATTTTTGAAATATAAGGGTAAAATGGTAATTTCACCATATTCCGGCAATAAATCAGTTGACCAAATGGTCAACATGGTCAAGGGTTATATTGGCACTTTCTGAGATTGCAGGGTTATATTGGCACTTTCAACCTAAAGTAAGGGTCATTTTAGCACTTTACTCATAATATAATATTACAATATTTATTTTTTAATATATTTTGATAAATTTTAATAACTCTATCTTCAATAGTTCAATAAGACGTGTTTTCTTCGATTAATGCAACAAGACAATCATGGATTGAACCATGAACATTTCATTCCATTACATATGATTAATACATTATTAAGCAGTATATAATGTAAATTCCTTCTATTTATAATTTTCTTGCAAATTATTTAAAAATAAATTGATTAAAACAAGAAGGGTGCAAACAGAATCTTAAAACAAGAAATCATGTGAGTATTTTTTTAAACTGATAAACTTCTTTAATATTGTTGTTGAAAATTTATCTATATACTAAAAACACATATACAATTAATTTTTAAAAGAGTAATGATACTCTTAGTGAAATTTCATAGTGAAACATCAAAGTGAATGATGTGACCTTGATAAAAAGACCAAATCACTAATCATCTTCCTTAAAAAGTGTAACTAATAATAGATATATTAGTCATTTTTCAAATGCCACATCATTCATTTTCAAGTTTCACTATGAAGCTTCACTGAGAATATCATTACTCTTTTTAAAATAGGACTACCAAGCATAAATGGTGAGAGTCAGTGGGGGCTAGTTACCAGGGGCGGAACCAAGGCGGGTGCAGGCGCCTCCTCTAGGACCTGGTTGACCAAACTTTAGGTCCAGGCGCCACTAGAATCCCTGGTTTCCACCCCCTTGAAAATTTGTAGAAGGCGTCCGACAGAGAAGCCAGAGAAGATGACCGACTTCAGTTTTATTTTATTTTATTTTTTATTGCCTCATTGATCAAAACGGCATCGTTTCAGTTGTCTGACTTTAGTTTTTATGTTGCCTTACAGAGCAAAATGATGTCGATTTTCCCTTAGTGGAACGATGTCGTTTCAGTTGCCTGGAGGCAAAAAAACTTTTGGGCTGAAACCCAATCGGCCCGCCCCAAATATAAACTCTACATACATAGTAACATAATAATGTGTTCTCCCTCCTTCTCATCCGTCCTTCAGCAATCAGCAGCTCAGCTCCAGTGGTCCAGCCTCCAGCGCCAGCCTCCAATTCCTCCGTTGGTCCGCCCGTTCATCCGTCGTCGTCTGCGTCTCAGCGTATAAATTTTTTACTCTTCTTCTAAACCCCATTGCATGAGGTCCTGGTTCTGCCACTGCAGGTTCCCCCGGTGCCCCACCTTAGATCCACCAGTGCCTGAAAGTTTAGAAATACAACAGTTGCATGCATATTATGAGAAAATTATAATATGAAAAATGGCTTAGTTACAAAGTATACGATGATATGTTAAACTGAGTAAATGGTAATGAAATAATTATTTTTTCCCTGAGCAAGTTTGCTGCGTTTAGCGCTTCTTATGTGAAAATCGATTGATAAATTATAAGAGTACACCTGCGCTAAAAAACAATGTATATTTCTTTGTAGACAATATTTCATGTGATATTTTGAATTCCAGTATTTATTTTCTTCATTTCAATTAGAACATGGCCTTCTATGATTTTAAAAAACAACAACAAATAGTCGGGCTCCTTATCATTAATTTATAGAAATGAGTTGCATTTGTGGTTGATTGTATGCACAATCACAATGTTCGTCTATCTAGTTTTAACTAATAAACTAGTAATACGCTAGCCTATTCTATAATAGTTGATGAGTTGATACTATGTAGAACACTATAATTAAAATGAGAAAAACCTATCTATTACAAGGTGAGATAAAATCTCACGTGACTGGCTCACTGAGAGTGAGTGGGGTGAGCCTACCCACTTGAGCTCCACAGCGACATGGTGTATCGTGAAAGAGCAACTAATGTTTCCCATGGGAGAATACCAACTCTTTCAAATACAAACCTACATAATCTAGTGCTTGTCCTTGGAATTTGTTTATTGTTAGAATTGGGAAAATTAATTCGTTCGCGCAGCTCAAGATAAAGAAAAGGAAGCAAGAAACAAAGAACATCAATTTTAACATGGTTGACCAAACATATTAGCTACATTTATGACAAGTAACATATTAATCTTATTGCCCAAATATGCCAGACAGATTACAGATGTCAGGCATTTCATTAAACAAGACCACCCGACCCATATTACATATACAGAAGGGGTGATTTGAATGCCAGAACAAATGTCTACCAAACTCACACTTAACAACTCTCTCTCTCTCTCTCTCTCTATTTACAAGATAGTTCAAGTGCGGATCAAAAGTCTTCATTCATGAACCCAACTCTTGAAGTTTTCATTCATGAACCAACCATTGAGCTTCCGATTCATGAATCCAAAACTCGTAACTTCCTAATTAATTAAATTTGGGATTTGAAGAGATGCTCAACAATTCCCTTCTCGATTCAAAGTCCCAAATACAGATCAAGAGCCCGATGCTGACAGACAGATATTCCTAGTTTAGATGCACATTGATTGTGCCAGATGTACTAGATGTGTGATGACTGTGCCAGATGTAATAGATGCACAATTACGGTGCCAGATGTACCATATGCATGATAATTGCGCTAGGTGCATCAGATGGTCTACGGTTGTGCCAGATGTACCATATGTACAATGACGATGCTAGATGTACAAGATAAATTATGATTGTGCCAGATGTACCAAATGCACAATGACAGTGCCACAAGTACCAGATGCACGGTGATGGTGCTAGATATACTAGAAGCACAGTGGTTGTGCCAAATATACTAGATAGCTACATATGCACGAGATAAGTGCCAGACAGACGTACCAAACAGTCAGGACAAATCCAACTAGGAAATGAATGATTGAAAATCACAAATTTCATCAAGCACATCCTGGAAAGGGCTTGTCATAGAAAATACAAATTTAAGCAAATTCAAACAGGAAAGAATTTACTAGCAGAACAGACAGATGTTAACAGGTTTAACCAGGAAAGAACTTGTCACACACATCAGCTTGGAAATCCCAGTAGAGGCGACAAAAATAGACGTCTTGTCTAGACTCGCCAAGATCAGGAATGGATCACCCAAGCTCAGATTTTTCTTCTTCTCGTTCTCTTTCTTCATCATGAAACGGAAGCCAAAGAATCCTCAACTCTGATACCACTTGTTGGAAAATCAATCCCCTTTGTGCAACTCAAGATACACATAAAATAAAGCTAGAAAAAAGTAACACGGATTTTAATGTGGTCACCAAACATGTTGGCTACCTCTACGACCCAAAAAAGATTAATCGTATTGCCCAAATGGGCTAGAAAAATTACATAAGTCTGTTATTACGTCACACAAGACCACCCGACCCATATTACAAATATAGAAATGGTTATTTGAAGACCAGAACAGATGTCTACCAAACCAACACTTAACAACTCTTACTCTCCCTCTATTTACGAGAGTTCAAGTGCAGAACAAGAGTCTTCATTCATGAACACAACTCTTGAAGTTCTCATTCATGAACCAACCCATGAGTTTCCAATTAATGAATCCAATACTCTTAACTTCCTATTTAATTATGATTTGGGATTTGAAGAGATGCCCAACAGCTAGTTCAAAACACAGCCTTGCTGGGAACTATATCTTTTTAAATTGTCTAAATGTATCATCGTCTGGAACTTTAATAGGAATTTGTGGTATACATTTTTTCCCGTGTTTGAGCCAAAACATACCCTAGCATGAATGATATTTTTTTATTGAAATTTATGCATTTCAAACGTCTACTGTTACATAAGCATGTGTTGGGTTTAAATTTCTAAGCGGCATGATAGGAAAACTATCTTTTAATGTTAAGTTGTGGTGGTAAGCTTGGAGGGCTGCAAGTTTGTAACAGAACTTCATAATATGCTTGATCCTTTATGTTCGTAGTTTTGTTGACGCTTGTAAACATTATCTCAGTCCTTGGGAATCTTTATATCATAATATTATTAATTTTTTTGACATGTTCATTCTTTCTAGCTGGAAGTGCTCTACTTGTAATCGAATAAGATTTCGTGAAAAATAGTTTTAAATTGGCCGAGATAAATGAAGTTGATGATTGAGTTAAGTGATTTTGAACTTTCTGTTAATGGTATATCTATCTCTGTTGGAAATATGATTCTCTCTATTGGCAACATGATCTTCCATGTCTCCGACTTTTAGATGAAATTTGTTGTAAGCAGGATCAAGTCTTGCTTGCATATTAAGTGTTAGTTTGAAACTTTGACTTTAGGCCATAGTTCTGACAAAGCCTGTGTAGAAGATATGGAATTATCTTTTTTACCCTTTCTTAACTATTCAAAGTGTTTGGCGGAAGTCTCCTCCAAATACTATCATTTTACCATCGAATGGTAAATTTGAATCTATCAAATCTTTAAAGACTTTGTCTAATGATTCAATATATTTTTTTCCTTGGTTACCTCATGCCAAACAATAAGTTTAGCTTGTTTGATTAGCCAGGTTGATCCGCTTTGTTTACTTATGTTACATCACCCATCTTCTCTTTCTTTCACGTGCATTTTAAACCTTGAATGAATTATTCATCCTCCTGATAATATCGAAGCTACAATGCTAGATGTGGTTGTTTCTAAGGCTATTTCTTCCTTAAATAGTACACCGGATAATAATTCTTTATATAGAAACATTTTATCTCTTGCTCCGGGCCCATCTATGAAAAATCCCTCTGGCTTTTCACAAAGCACATGATCCATTATTTTATCAAAAGAAAATTTCGGATCAATGTTAAGGAATTTAACTGAAGTTAAGTATTCTTATGAAACACTAATTGTTTTCTCGATAAATATTTCTTCCATCTTTTGATGTTGTTAAAAAATGGAGGAATGCTAGAGGCATACATTATACTCATATATGCTTTTTCTCATAAATTTTTAATATTTTGTATCTGCTAAAGTGTTTTGAACTGGAATTTTCCTTAGAGTAGCTTATGTTGTTTGCAATTTCCTCAAAAAAGGGAGATTCAAACATAGTCCCTAGCCTTTTCAGATTATTAACAACCGTGTGGTTTAAAAGTGTAGCAAAAAGTTTTCTAAGAGTTGTTGGAAATTTGGAATGCAACTACTCTTAGAGTGTCCTCAACCATATTATCTCACTATAGTAGTCCTTCTTTTATCGCAAACTTCTAAGAAGAGAGTGGTATTACGTTGTAGGATCTTAGGTTTTCAAATAATGTAGGACCTTAGGCATACATTAGCAATGTCCTGAAGTAATATAAGAGCAATCTATCATTCATCCATTTTTCCTTTCTGTTCATATTTTTTCCTTGGGATGCCAAAAAAATTATTTTGGGAATTCTTTGTAAAAACAACTGAATTTTTTGCTCTCAGATTTGTGTCATTCATTTTAAATAAATCTATTAGCATAATTCTAGACAAATCCTCTTTTTGAACAACTTGTTGTAATGATTGAGTTTCATGAAAAGTTAATGACCGGTGGTTTTCAATGAGAACATGTAAGCTCATGACAGTAAGATTCATTTTATTAAGGCCAAAACTGAAAACCCGTCATAATACTTTAGGAGCACATACGCAAGTAATTCAATGTGCAGATTGAAATTTTCTAATCTCATCAATTGCATTATTAGTTTGTTTTGCGGTTAAAGTATATTGACTTCGATCATGGACTTTGTAAATATATACTAAATAGTTGAATACATTTTAACTTTATTGTGGCAATCTTATTTAGCTAGCAAGTACGGTTTGTATGGTATTACCCATCGGTTGTCTTATAAGTGATTTCTCACGTTTGCTTCTGAACCATTATCTCACCTTTTATATAGGGTATGAATTTGTTGGATGAGTGAATTCAAAATTATTTTTAGGGTAATGGCTTTTGCATTGATCATTCTTCATACATAGATTATTCATAATCAGTTCACCACAGGGGCCATAAATCATATGTTTTAGAACTAATGAATAGAGGGATGTTTTTTTTTCTTATCTGGTAACTCAACTCATACATATTGATCATGTCATTCAGGAGATGTTATATTAAAAAATTTCTTTAATATTATTAAATTGTGCATGGGGTAGGCCTCATTTATGAAATTCTATTAATTAAGTGTAAGCTGCAAATTATCCAAACAAATGTCTTTCAATAATGTTTTCTTTACATTGTTGAAATTTAGAATGAAATTTCTATTATTAGATCAAGTCTGTTGTGAGTTTCTTAAATTTCTTGAACATATTCTTTTATTTCTTCCCAAGAAGGTTTGCATATCATAGTTAAAAAGATATATGGTATGCCGTCTTTTTGCACCAGGGTCATCCCATCCATTAATATGATTTTCATATCTCGTGGCCTACCAATAAAAGACAATGGTAATATAATTCTTTTCCCGACTTGAGTACCCGTTGTTTGGCCTATCGAAGTACTATCTAGAAGTCATTGATAAAGTATAGCCATCATGCGGCTTTGCTGATTAGCAAGAAATCCTAATTTTTCATTAAAATTTTTCACAAAAGTATCAACACAAAATTGCTTGAAATGTCTTCCAGTATGTAAAATATTAGATTCATCGTTCGGTCTTAGCTAAAACATGTAAGCATCGTATTCGCTACATGTGAATGCCATATCTCTTGATTTGCTACTTGGTATTGTTGTAGTGAAGACAAGTAAAAAAATCTATTGCAAATAAAACTATATAAAAAATCCCAAACATAGCAAACACTCTGTAAAGGAAATGCACCAATTGCTTCGCTACCTAACATATTTTTGCCCGCTATCGATTATGTGGAATTAATGATTTTTTCACCTAGGTATGTCTCTGGACTATGTGGATTTCTGACATATCTTCTATTTTTCAATCCGCTGATGCCAACTTATGTCCCCCTTGGGAAAATGAAAGGATAGTAAAGAGTCAAAGCATCCAAAATAATGTCTAATTATTTTTTTGGTCATCTTTATTGAAGATTTTCACATCTCTTGTTGCATTCACAAATGCATTATCAGTTTCATTCCATACAGCTGCAACCTGAGAAACTGTTGGGTAGTTGAAAGTCCTTTGGTCTAAGCTAGAAATGGAACTAAGATAAATATGAAATTCATTTAAGTTGTCATATTACTAAGGTTCTTTAAAAAATCGTGTGTATGGTTATTGCCAAGAATAAGTTGTAGTTGTGTCACAATTGATTCTCTTTATTTACTTGAAATAACCATACAATTTACTGAATCGAGTAGTTTGCTTGGTGAGCTGGGTATTTGAGAAAACATATCTTGTTTTTGCATCCTCTTTGATCAACTTGATGTCACTAGTGTAGGATAGAGCGATTAAAGGCGATTATTACGGACCAGAGAAGTCAATTACAAAACATCATCTCTCAATATAATGTGTGATGACAAATTTTATATTCTTCCGACTTATGCTTTTGCACACGTATTCGATCAGTTCTTGGTCTGAACACCCAATTCCTTGAGTCATTAACGGGCACAAATAGCCTACCCGTTTCTTTTCCCTCTGATTGGCAAAGTAATACATGTACCTTTGACATTAGAATATGAAGATTAGGTTTCAATATGTATGAAGTTTGATGTAGTAAATAAATAAATATGATAACCAAAGTCACACTTACAATAGAAAGAGGGACATGATTGTTTGGTTGACTTGGTCACACCTACATAATTCTTCGGAATCCCTCCACAGCTCGATGATGTCTCGGTGCCTACCAAACACACACTCATTCCCTGAAAAGGTGTATGTTGAGTTATGTTTATCTGACTAGATCTAGTCGGACAGTATGCAAACAAAAGGTGGTGAGCCCTTTCCGCAGGTGCTCTTTTGTTTGGAAGTTTGAGAATTTTTTTCATTTCTACAATTGCTTTTGTAAGTGTTCATCGCATATCTTTCAAATGAGCGTCCTTCTACAGATTGACATAAAGTAGACGCCTTGGCTAAAGGAGGAACATTCCATGGGCAAATCATACGTTCTAGTAACCCTCATCGGGAATCATCAAAGTTGCATTGTGCACGAATGGTTTCTCCCTCAAAACCCTTGAAATTCTATCCCGATCGGTTTAGAGTGATGATGTCTCATCTATTAGTAATAAATATCATCGGCCACATGGAGTGGTGTAGCTATTTCACCAACCTCTATGAAAAACATTCACAATTGATTGCCCTACATAAAATATATAGTTCCTACTTAATAACGTAACAAAAATGAAAGAAATTTGATTTAAGAAGGTTGAACCTTTTTCTTGGTGACTAAGATGGCCTTGTCTAGGGCTTCTTCAAACAAAAATAATTTTAATAAAGTAAATTGATACATTTTAATGCTAAAAAAATGAAAACGGAACACAATTTTTCTCATCAAACAACAAACCAAATAAATATGTAGTCCACAACACTTTTTCATGATTGAAGAAAGAAATAATTACCCAATCTTTTCTAGTGGATGTATGATTATTATCCCATGATCCAATGTATGACTTCAAAAACCTAGCTGTAAATCCACCGTCCATGACAGTATCTGGAAATGTGCTTGCGCTCCATTCATAACTAGGGTTTGATGTGGTTATAAATTGAACTTGGGTTTGGTGAAAGATTTGAGGATGCTTTCAGAAGAAGAATGGATTGGGTTGGGAGTTTTTGGTTGAAAAATAGGGGAGGGGGGATTCGCTCCCTAAAAGATATTTAATGTCTTCTTTGAAATTGCCTTTAATGCTCATTAATTTGACCCCATATGACTACAGTTCTGAACTCGGAACTGTGTCCATCCTTCTTGTAACTGGACATGAGCATGTTTCTCATTCAAAATTACTTCTGTTCCAGTACTTATACCTTGAGAGGCAGTTTCAGATTCGAAACATCTGCAAGTCTATAAAAAAATAGAAACGGAATTAAAATCCCCAATTCAAAAAAACTACCAAGAACCCTATCCTCCCAATATACACCCGAAAACATAAAGAAAGAAAAAAAATTCTCATCAATCATGTCGCATAGCCGTGGTGGAAGGAGGACTAGCAACCTAGGGAACACTTCTATGAGGAGCCACACCCTGTTTGTGAAAATTGGGGAAACATCGAGGTTTTTAATGATGAGGCCAAAGCTAGTCATGACTATTTTCTTCAAAATTTTAAGTGTACGAATCTTAAGGTAGTATCTAGTGAACGATTTGAGGAATTATCATTAGGCGATTTGCTTCGCTATTTTTGTAACCAACATTTGGAGAAATTGTTAACCTTAGAGGATCCGGTACACAATGATGAGATGTTGCAATTTTATGATAATCTGGGAAAGAATTTCAATAATAAGGATTTTACATAGATTATTGGAGATAATGTGACGGTCACAAAATACATTATAAATGAGGGTTTTAGGTTTCCCCTATAATAACCCCACAACTTCGAGACTGGGTATATAATAATCATCATTAAGAGACATGAGGTGTGACAACATGACTGATACCCTCTAATGGCATAGAAGTTTCATCTACGATGACAATAGGAAGAGACAAATTAGGGGATAATGAATCAAAAGACTAAAAATGAGGAGACATCACCTAAATCTATGATCCACAAAGAAGATGATATACCTGAGACAAATGATGATGGTAAACATGATGAGGGAGATGTAGACATGGCATGAGGCCGTGAGGCGATAAATTCCTGAATCTTCTCTAACAAATGCGGATCCACAGAAGGACTGATATATCCATATTATACGATGTTTTTGGGAATTTTTATACTCATTTTGGTATGCTTTTGTGCTTTGGATACTTCATGTTACCTTGAAATTCTATTACTAGAGTTAAGAGAAACTTTATCGCTCTTATCACTTTTAATAAGGATTTCGCGAGACAAGGTAATGGTTTGAAGATTTGAAGACTACATTTTGAAGACAATGAAGACCTTCAAGACTCGAATAAGGGAAGAGGAGACAACTACAAAAAGAAGACAACGTGTGAGGGAAGAGTACTCTGCACGTCGCGAGTTGCGACGCATGTGTCGCGAGTCGCGGCGGTCCTCTGCCCAGATATACTTTTTGGACCTGTTGTACTATGAATACTCTCTAA
>JAULKK010314653.1:0-11727 GCA_032355705.1 Rubia peregrina
ACACCTCCACTTCATTATCCGATGCGTCAACCTCACCAAAGCTCTTTCTTTGCCACTAGAATCACACTTTGGAACGTTAGCAATCGATTAAAGAGGTTGAAATGGGGGTTGCGTGTGGTTGACATTGATTTTTTTACTAATATGACACATTGTTTTTATAGTAGTGCTGATATAACCCTACATTTTTTTTACGAATGTGCTAATATAATCCTATAAGTTTTAGAAATGTGTTGATGTAACCTTGTCACTTTTCATAACGTGCTGATATAACCCTACCTATTATTGCGGCGGTGCAGCAGTAGTCCGACAACGGTATTTGGGTATTAATGATGCTAAAGGCAATAAAGTCATTTCATATATTTTTATTTTTAAATATTTCTTCAGAAGGACAAAAATGTCTTTTCACAAAATTCTAGCTAAAGTTTCCGGAAAAGGTTATATTTGCACTTTTACTTATTATCTAGGGTTATATTTGCACTTTCAATTATCTCAGGGTTATATGTGCACTTTTGTCAATTATGTAGGGTTATATATGTACTTTTCTCTTTTTTTGAATACTTTTGCCCTATCAACTAGCAAAACTGTTGAGTCATAACCCTTCCATTTTGTCAAACCGTTACCTTCAGTCAAAAACTTTAATTTTAAGGGCAAAATAGTCACTATCCATTTTCCTTTCTTTTTCCTTTTCTTTTTTTATTTTCCAATTTTCCATTCCAATTTTCCCTTTGTTTTTCTTTTATGTTTTCAAGTTCTCTCTCTCTCTTACACCATCATCTTCACCGGTGTACCAAGGACACAGTGGCAGAGGTCAATGCTAAAATCTTGACAGAGAAATAAATGCTTGTGACGGTGGTGGGAGGATGTCAGCAAGAGCAGTGAGATGAACGACTGGGACGGTGGTGAGCACGTCGCCAACAAACCCTAAATTGATTTGCGCCAGTGATAGATGAGGTGGGACGATGGTGGGCTCGAGGCAAAACGAACGACAATTGGTTTCTTTGAGGCAAAGTCGAGGTGGCAAGTGGCGAGGGCTTGGTTGGGATGGTGGTACGGATGACCGGGGTTAGGAAAATTGATGGCGGGAATTCGTATAGAGAAGCCTCAATCGATGGAAGTCAAGGTTGTGAGTGGCGAGAGCTTGGCTGGGGCGATGGTTCTGATGACTGTGGGTGGGAAGATCGACGGCGGAAATTCGTATAGGGAAGCCTCTGTCGATGGAAGTCGAGGTGGAAAGTAGCAGAGACTTGGCTGGGACAGTGGTGCGGGTGACCTAGAGTGGGAAGATCGACGGCAAGAATCTTTCATCTCCACCGTTGGGGTTTTAGTTTCCGTTGATGGAAGCGGAAGGAGAGGGTGGGCTGAATTGCAAATAAAAAGGTTAGGGCCATATTGTAAATAAGAACGATAGGGATTGGATTGTAATAAAAGAGGATGGAGGGGGTGAATTCATAAATAAAAAAGACAGGGATTGGATTTGTAATTAAAAAAAATGATGGAGAGGGCTGGATTTTTAAATAAAAAGATGAAAAGTCATTTTACCCTCAATTTTATTAAAATTCAACAGTTAACGGTCAAAACTTCAAAGTTAACGGTTTGACCGGACGGAAGGGTCACGACTCAACAAATTTGGTAATTGAAGGGTCAAAAGTATTTTAAAAAGAGGGGTGAAAGGTGAACGATGGAGGAAGTTCAGAGGCCCCAGAAGTTGTTAGCCCTTAAATTTATTTTCTATTGGAATTCCATCTACTTGGTCAGTTTTTATAATCATCTGTTTTCATAGTCAAACTTAATAAATTTTGAACATAAATATAAATTAATATATTTACAACAATAATATAATGTGAGATATTGTTAGATTCATCTAAATATTAATTTTTAATGTGAAATTGTTGTATGTAGTTAGAGATATTGATGGTTAAATATTATCATTGAACACCGTAAAAAAGTAAATATGTCATTTTTCGTGAGACGGAGAGAGTAGTAACCATTACAATGGTGGGCAATTTGTGCGTGACATGGCTGAACTTATGTTTTAGAAACTTTGAACACAATGAGCTTATTAGATAAATTATTATTTTGTTGGGCTCTCGGACTGATAAATTTTCTAGCTATGAGTGAGTACATGTTTCAAAATGATAGGCTTACAGCCATTATTTCTTAGACTATGTGCAGTGGTAAGAAAATTCTGAGCCGGTTTCAATTCATTAAATAATCACTCTCTCTTCCACATCAGTAATTGAGTCCACCACTAAATTAACCCATTTATTTGCTCACAATGATTGAGCTTACTTTGAACCCACTTCATGGATACCACTTGATTCTCTCTATCATACTCATTATTTATACCTTTCATATTTAATTCAAATGAATTCACCTAACGAAATAAATTGAAACATTAAATTTAGTAATATACCTATAATTTTGTAAGCAAAAATTTTTATTTCAAAATTTTAAATTGGATTTTATTCTCGTATAATATTTTTTAAATAACTTTTAAATTTTGAAATTTATATGACCACTATATGTTTATGTTTTAATCTTTCTTAAAATACTATTTTTGAATAATTTATTAAAAGTACTAATACTATAAAAATATTAATAAAAAATTGATATAAGAGAATATACAAGTGAAAAAAAATGTAAATTCGATATAAGAAAATAACAAAATAGAAAAGTTAAAAAATTGATATAAGAAAATAAGAATTTCTTGGAATTGACAAGTTAAAAATAATATTTAAATTCGAACTAAATGAGATACTATGACCAATTATTGCAATTTTTTTTTAAAAAATTGATCTAGTCTGACCAATTATTTATTAACCCGGAAGAAATTAAAAAGGCTAAATTTTCAAAAAAGAGAGGCTCCAGTTGATATTGGACATGTGGCTCACCACGGACTTTCCACGTGTCCGAGAGAAAACAAAAATAATTACTGGCACAACAGGAGGTCATATGGGGTAGTAAAAAATGGAAGGGCCTGGTCATGGCCAATAAATGCCGTGTCAGACCATTTATGCTCAGAGCCGGATCAATTTAATTAGCCCGAGCAGTGGACTGTATCAACGCCAGCCCACTTTGCGCCCCTATGGTGGGGGGGGGGTTGGGCTCAATTTTGTTCCAATTTTTAATTGAGCCCGAATTATGCCCCCACTGCACATGCTCTTAGGTACATTAAAACCCCTCTTGCAAAAGAAAATCTGATGTGCATACTCATGATCTATCGCCGAGCATTTGAAGTTCTTGTATTGATCTGAAACTCTGGAATGACATCTTTTTTGAATGCCAGATTTTAATGATACCTTAGTTGAATCCTTGTTCCCACTAATTCTGATAGTTTTATTGGTTTAATAGCTACATAATTATTAAAATAGTATTTACAAAAATCTTTTCGATTCCCATACACCGGCTCTTTTGTTTTCGGATAATGCATTCGAGACTCCCCTTGAAGCATTTTTTGTGCAAGTGGCTAGCCATAATGCATGCAATTCCAATGCAAAAGACTCATGGGTCACTTGATGGTTGATATGAGACAACCATTCAGAAACTCTCAACAATATGACTCAGATTATCTAACAAATTATTTTTGGTCCCCGACATATTTTAAAATACCATCTTTTAGTCCCCGATGCCAATACCGCATACATTTGGTAACCAACAAATGCAAAATGATTTGTTTGGTCCCCAAAGTGGGTTTCAGGTAAGTCAACAGTAAAATTGACCAAAAATATATGAGATGACCATTATACCCATGAGTAAAAAATTAATTAAAAAAAGAAAATATCCAATTCCCGCTGCCCAGACCCGATTCCCGCCACCCAATTCCTCCGCCGCACCACCTAATTCCGCCGCTGCCGCACCACCTAGTTCTTTCTCGCTGCCCTGACCTCTTCCTCACTGCCCTGACCTCCTTTCCGCCACCCGATAGGGTTCTCACTCAGCCGTTGGAGCCTCCCTAACTCGGCCGCCCTTTCACCGAACCGTCGTCCCTCCACCACATCATTCATTCTCTTCATTTTATCGTTACCTCCATTGGAATGTTGCTCTTTCCTTTGCATAGTTAACTCCGATAGAGCATCGTCCCCTTCTCTTTCGTTGTCGCCTTCGTTGGAGGCTAGCCCTTCCACTGCGTCAATTTCTTTCTTCCACCGTGTATCCGTGTCTCAGGTGTGTAGATCCACCACCAGCGCGAGAAGTAGATCGAGTGTGCAAAACCTTGGTGAGAAGATGAAGCTGCCCCTTCCACAGTGAATTGCCCTTCTGTTGTCATTGGATTACCCTTTTTTGTTGTGCGCGAATTACCCTTCCAGCACGGAAAGTAGCCCCTTCCGCTATGCCAAACGTGTGGGGAAGACGGCAAAAGACGGAGAAGACGAATTGTAGCCTCGCCGGAGAAGAAGAACGATGCCGGTGACTGATTTCTAATTTTTTAAATCATTTTATTAGTAAAATTATGAAAATACACTTGGCTGTTATCGGAAAACAATTTAGTCTTACTGACTTTAGGGACCCAACAAATCATTTTTTATTTTTTGGTTACTGAATGTACGTGGTATTGATATCGGGGACAAAAAGATGGTATTGCAATATATGTTAGGGACCAAGAAGCAATTTAGTCTTGTTGATAAACATCAATGATTGAATAAATCAAGCTTCCATTGCAACCGTCATATCTCAAGCTTTGTCTGACTCTGTAATTTAAACCGAAACTCCAACCATTAAGAAACTCTCAACCAAATGATTAAGATTATCCAACAAAATGTCCATAATGCTGATAAACAACGATGGTTGAATAAAGCAAATCTCCACTGCCATCGATACATCTCAAGCTTTGTCTGATTGTTTATTTTTAATCGAAACTCCAAAATTTTATTCGGATCTAAGAGTGTACTGCACCTTTTCCCTTATGGAAAAACCTGGTGCAAATTCCAGATTTGTTAATGGGCAATTAGTGAAAATTATGCATATATGGAATGTTGTGTTGTAACATCAATTATGGAATGATTTTTGAGAAAAGGAAGTTCGATGTAAAATCCGAGAAGCATATAATTCATCCGAATTATATTTGTTCGGAGGATATATCAATTCCTATATTTATAGGATTGGATTAGATTTAAGGAATTGAAATTGGTATGGTATATTCGGCTATGGTGAAGATATGGATGAAATATTCTAATTCCTTATTTCAATGGATTAGATTAGATAATTCCTATCTCTAAGAGATTTGATTGTTATCAGAATATTTTTTGAGATAGAATTCCATTCGCACAAGAAACTGGATACGTGCAACCGGGCTTATATATGTGAACATTCTGGCTGAGCTACTTACGAATTTAAGAGAAGAAAATCTGAATCCGGATTTTATATCGAGAGAAGCCAAGAGCTTCTATTCGTGTTCCAACATGATAAACACTCTCTGAGTAAAGTTCAGAATCATAAGACTTAATTCATCGGGAAGAAGAGATCCAGAGTCAACAAGTATCAAAGTCAGATGGAGTCTGACTAAGGCAGACTGGTAGCAATGAGAGCTTGCAAAATCCACTCATTGTAATTAGAAAGATAAGTATAGTTGTATGGTGTGCATTATACTATCTTATTCTGATTAATGAATTTAAACAGGGTCAGACCCCGCAGATGTAGGTGGTTTTCACCAAATTGCGTAACCAAGTCTTGTGTTTGTATTTTACATTACATTACATACTTAGTTAGATAATCTATGTTGGAACATAGTTGATATAATCGCTAAATTTAGGGGAAAAGGAAACCAAATTTCACCTGGTAATCAATGAAAATATCTCCTCCATCTACAATATCTTCCGTTGAGAGTTGTGTCTTGAGCCTTTTTGAAAAAGAAAAAACCACCACTTTTGATGCTTTTCTTTTTTTCTTGAATTCCTTTTATTGTAACACCACTTGTTCTTTGTTGGTTTAATTTCACAATAATATTTCTACTTTTTACTTTCCATCCATTTTGTAGGTGAAATGGAATTCGCTTCACTAATCTCCCATGTATTCCTTATTGAGCAGATGTTCTTTTTCTTTCTGAAAATTAACCGTTCCTACATTTCCTCCTTTGGACGTTAAACACTCCACAACATAGAATGATTTAAATAGTTATTAGGGTATTGTTGAGGGGGCACAAAATCTGGAGTATGCTTTAAGGTAGAAACCACAGATGAATAAAAAGTATATAAGTCTGATGGCTGAAACTTTTACCTTTCTAGTCACAGATATTTTTTATACATACATGAATAACATTTTAATCTTTAGACTTGAAATTCACTTCATGGGTTTGCAGCCATTCATTACCCGCTGTGATTTAAATTGGGTCCAGAAACTTGACTAACCTTATTATTGAATAGGAAAATAAGAACTCAGATAAAGCTTGAATCAACAACACCTTGATCTTTATTACATTAATAACAAATTCTTTATTGAAAGCATATTCAGAACCATGGGATGGGAGACTCGTATAATAGATGTTACAAAAACTATATACTCGACTTGAAAGAATCAATTAAAGAATTTAAAAGGGCAAATATGAAGCTTAATTCATTGAAATGTTTAATTGTGAGGGTTGGAAAAATTCTAGGTTGTATGGTGTCAAATCTAGGAATTGATGGTAACCCGGAGAAGGTTAAAGCCATCATGATGATGCAATCTCCTAACGCAATCAAGGATGTTCAACATCTTATAGGATCATTAGCAGCCTTGATTGGATTATTATCAAAAGGAGCTGAGAACTACATGCCTTTCTTCAACATATATAAGAAGACAAAGTACTTTGAATGGACCAAACAATATGTGAAACGTGTCAAACCACAATTGTAATATCCAAACCTTGCTTCGTGACGCCGCTCTTGCAAAAAATAATAATTCCCGAGGGCGCCGGAGGAAGAAACTCCAATGGTAAAACCAGATCAAAAGTTTTTAATATGAGTATTAAGAATTAAATAAATAGAATTAAGGAATACCTTGGTGTTATATATATGACCTACCTAGTACAAATTAGTTAAAACTGAGCAGGCGTAACAACCGCTTCACTGAATCACAACAATTCACCGAATCCACTAATACCTGAAACACAATAAACATTGCTAATCGGGAAACCACGGAAATAGAGGAAGGTAACACTCACTACGACACCCCATGATTGGACGACTATCCAAATACGAGAGTGTGATTCGAACCATGATCACATGATTGAAAACATATAAGTGAAGATAGGAAACATCGAAAAAGTAAGTGACATTTACTCCCAAAAAAGATACATAGTCAAGTCGTACTAAATTAAGCATCAAAGTTTGCTCCCCAGGACCAACCCAAAGACATTTACAGGTTCTCGAGAACAATTTTTTTAGTTGCGAAGAATTTTGTTGCACAGAAAAAGACATTTTTGCCCCTCAAAATGTCAACAAAAGTTAACTTAATGGCTTGAATAAACGGAAGTGGCATGACTTAACACTTATTTAGTTCAAAGGTCAAGAGTGTTCAAAAATAAAATGGAGGGCCAAAGGTGAATGATGACAATAGTTTAGGGGTTACAGTATTTCCCCCCCTATTTGATATACCTTAATTGATGAAGAAGATCCCATGCAAGTATTTGGAATGAGATATCTTCTGTAGGATGATTGGGCTTTGGTCCAACAAAAGGTGTGATATAAACTTAAGCCTGAGAATGGATTAATGCCGAAGTGTTCAGCCTGGGGGGATTTTTAGCTCCAACCCTTATGAATAGCCCCCCTAGAGAGTCGAAGGTTTAAGCTTCCTTGGGAACCATTGGTTCTCTCATATGTGAGTGAGTGCATAAAGGTTGCAGGTTGTCGATAATTGTTTATCTTTCTTTCTCAAGATAGTTGTATATCATATGAATAATTTTTGGTGCATTTTTTACACTAATGGAGGCACCACGTGTCATGTCCTTCAACTGGGTGAAAGAGCTTTCTAAAAATGCTACACATGTTTGCCAGTTTTTGAGGCAGTAATAACTACCCACGAACCAAAAGTCCCTTGAGTTAGATAAATAATTTTCCCTATAATAATCAGTTTTCACTTTATCGCTAACGATTTTGCCAACTGTATTCTTTGCCCCCACCACTTCCTCCAGCGCATTTTAGAAAGTTTCATATTAAGTATACCTTTTTCTTTCGTGTGCCTATTCTTTGAAGATGTTTAGATTTCCTTACCGCAGCGTAGTGATTTGGTCTCGCCTTTTTGTTGAACCTCCATGTTTAACCTTTATCTTTATCAACAGTGGGATTTCTTTGTTCCAATCGTATGCTTTGAAGGGCCCCATTTTCTCCTATTTTGGAAGGTGTGATATCTTTATTACCCGTGCTGCATGTTCTTGGCTCGCCAGGCCGCACGCGTGATGCTGCTGTAGGTGAGGCCCTAACCCCTAAGATTTGAAGAAAAAATGTCTACCATCCCTGATCATGGAACCTTCAACAAGTGTCCTAACTATTCGTTTGTAGTTACGATAGAGTTGGTGACTTGTTTCCCCAGAAATATTGGGATATGCAGGGAAATATTTTTCTATGTAGAGAGAATTGGTCGTTGTAACACCCAGTTTGTTAGGTTGAACTATCATGTATCAAAGGATAAAGTAATCAGGTGTAAGGCTGGTTTGGACCTGGGTGTGGGGGATATGTTGATTGCTTGAAAAGTCCATGTGTCTTTGGAGAAGTCCGAAGGTCATAATTTGTGAGCATTTTTATGACTGAAAAAATGCCTAACATATAGTTGTGTTTGATGATTCTTGTAGTGTGATTGGGATGATGTCTCAAATTCTAATTCCTCTACTGGTGAAGTCATCGTGTCAGAAGTGATCCCGAATGTTGAAGTTTATGACCCTACCCTTGTGTCCTAGGATGTTGCCACGGTTGGTGGTGGTCTACAAGTGTCTGTTCCCAAGGCTAAGTTGAAGTCCAGGAATAAGAGACGCAGGGGTTCATCTTCCAAGAAGCATAATCATGAGGTTGAGAATGGTACACGCGAGCATGCTAAATTCCTGAGAAGTAGTGACATTCTCGTCACAACCATCATAGTCAAATTAAAGTTGATGGAAACAACTTGGTTGTCTCACCTACATGTGACTTGAGTGTGGCTAAGTACATTTCCATGATGAGATATATCGCTAGTAATGTTCCTTTATTTTGTATTTGTATGGGGTAGCTTGTATAATTCTCTCTCTTTTATATTGGTCATGATTGCTTCATAACCTTGGGTCCAAGGTTGCAGGAGCTCTTGCTTGGAATGAAAGAAGATGAAAAGAGTTTGTGGGTTGAACTTGAGGGTGCTCGAGAGAATCTCCGGGCTGCACAAAGAATATTCTGAGTCTTCGCAAGGAGAACTTCCACTTACCAAGTGTGGATTTTAACGCTGCATAGTATGTGAGGACTCTTATGAATAGGATTTTGAATACACGAGGATTCTTCCAAATGGTTGTGGGCATTACTTTGCTGCCAGTGAGGTTGGCTGGTGGAGTGGTTACAAATATTTGCGTAGTTCAACTTGATGACAGGTGAAGAAACTTCCCGCTGCATTTGAGATACAAAAGGGCCTTGAATAGCATAAAAATGACATGGATAATTTTTTAAGAAAATGTGGTTGACAATAATCACTCTTTTCTGTTGATAAATCATCAAGAATGTTTGAGTCAACCTCTCATTCCGAAGTCTCTTCATTCTTGTATGGTTGATTACAATGCTAATCTACCTTTTGGTGTTGTGATGTGAGTATTTAGACAAAGCAAAGCTACACACATGGGTGAAGGAGTTTCCTCTCAACTTGATCTAGAAAAGAAAGTCTCACATTAAGCCTCAACTTTGCTAGGAATGATCTATTATTTGCACATGATCTCAATGTATCTGAATGCTTTAATGTTTATGATGCTCTCACTCTTGGAGTGTGTTTTATAGTGCTATCTTTTGTGTGTGCACATAATTGTGTCCTTGTATTTTGAATTTGTTTTCATAGGTAACAAGTTGGTTGGAGCCATCACGTCTAGAAGTTTCTTTTGTGCCTATTGCCTTAGTGCTTAGTGATGGAAATCCTTTTCCCATTTTTCTTCTAGCGGAATATCCAACTTGTTTTTGAGTGGATTAAAATGTGTGATTGTAGTTGTCCTTTGTCGGTGGTTGTCAATCATCTAGGGAAATACCTCAAGGATGATTTTTTTAAGCATGATGCCAAATTCAATAAGGATTGGGGATTTCTTAATTGTGCATTGTAGGTTTGAGATAGGTTCTCCTAGTGAAAGCTTACTGGTTTTTTAAAACTGGGAAGGCCTTTTCTAAGCCTCTTGCTAATGCGCACCTTGTTGAGGCCATTTAATATTGTCTTGATGATTTGAATAGGATTTCACAGCATGTAGCCTCTTTTCACTTGTTCCTCCATGGAGAAAGGCGGATGCCTAGCGTGGGTGGTTGTGTGAGAGATGTGTTAGCCAGTGTAGGGAGTTGGCTTCGTGTTGGAGAAGGAGAAGTATGAAGCACATATATATGATTTGGAAGATGTTTGTGGGCAACAAGAGGTGGCAAATAATTAGCAGCAGAGGGAATTGGCTTGGTTGTATATGCAAGAAGAAGACTACAAGCCGTTTGTAGCTCAGAAGGTCAGTGAATTTGAGTATAAGTCTAGTATTATAGAGAAGAATCTAGCTCATATCATGAAGGTGCAATCAAAGCTAGCGGTTGCCAAAGGCAAATTAGAGATGTCAAAAGCCACTGTTTCTGATTGGCAATTTGAGTATGACTCTCAAGTCGCGTTGAATGTGAGACTATAAGAAGTTAACCAGAAGCTTGTAGAGAAGTGTCACAAATTGAATGTCGTGAATCAAGAGTTGGCCCGGAATGATGAATGAGGCACAGACCGGAGGGATATGGATGCCCCACAGATGACTTTGTTTGGGGTTGTAAGCTATGTTGTTATAGCTCATCCTATCAGTATTTGGTCATAGGTGTTGGCATATGTTAAGAAGCTTGATGATGACATTGATAGTTTACATTGCTTCATTGACATATATCATAAAAACAATGGAGCTAATGAGCTTTCAACTTAATCGCAGAGAGTACAATCCAATTGAAGATTGTAAATCTTAGAGAAATTAAAGTGCGCTGTTAACCCTATATTTTGGTTGAAAGTGCCAATATAACCTTGTAAAATCTGAAAGTGCAAATATAACCCTCGCAACATAAGTGTGGCCAAAATTATTTAAAATGACCATTATATCCCTTTGAAAAAAGAAAAAATTGAAAAAGGGAAAAAGATAATATTACCCTTCCCAAAAAGTTTCAAACCCTTCCACCAGTCAACGGTGGTCAATACCAGACTGTTGCCGCCG
Source organism: Rubia peregrina (assembly GCA_032355705.1). Classification (NCBI taxonomy): domain Eukaryota; kingdom Viridiplantae; phylum Streptophyta; class Magnoliopsida; order Gentianales; family Rubiaceae; genus Rubia; species Rubia peregrina. The sequence goes on from JAULKK010314653.1 coordinate 11,342, forward strand.
CACCGCCGTTGGCTGATGGGTTAGATCAGTACTTTTATTAATAAGACATGGTTAGATGAACACTTTAGTAAAAATACAGGGTTAAATTGTCACTTATGTAAAAATGATAGCGCCGATCAGCATTATCATAAAAAATATATTTCTAAGGAGAGTTCACTCCTTCTAAATATGCCTTCATTACAACTTCATAATATAATGTATCATAAATATATTTATAATTTGTTGCCTTTTTTACAAAAGTAAGAAACTTTGATAAGTACTTTACGAGGAAATTCAAAAATTTGGTAAATAATTTCCTTACAAAATTCAATAACTTTGTAATTAGAAATCGACACATATTGCTACTCGGATACTGCTAGGGACATAATCAATTTATCATCATGGAG
>JAULKK010314664.1:0-21839 GCA_032355705.1 Rubia peregrina
ACTAATTAAAATATTACCAAAACTCTTCTAAGTCAACATGACCGAGTTTATGGCTTCATTATTAATAATAATAATAATCTAAAATGATCACATTACCTCATTAAAAAAAACCAATGGGAAAAAGAGTATAATGTTGACCTCCTAAAAATATTAAAATAGAAAAAATAATAAATGATATTTTTGACCTCTTATCATTTCTTCATGTCATCCAAGTATTTAGTCTGATCGTCTTGAAAAGAGTGATAGATTTGACAAGATTAATGGATTAAAGAAGAAGAGGTAGATGCTCTTCTAGATGAAAACGTCGATGATCTGGGATCAATTTCTCACATGAACAACATTGATTGGGAAGGTATTGAACCATGTAATGTTTGCCTCGATATGTGCAATGTCGCACGGTCATCAGCTCAGCCGACAACGTACTGAACCGTGACCAACTTTGCACATGTATGTGGGCCTAACAATTTCATCCAACTAGCATAACAAATGAGCACGCGTTTGACAAAAATGAATAAAAGGCACTTTCATAACAATTAATAGTATATTACAAACTACAAATTTAGTACACATGTTCATGAACTTTATTAACGTACAATTAGATCGAAATTGATTTTGGCAGAATCGGTCCTTTTTTGCATTTAGGAAATATTAATGATGTTAAGGATTGGATTAAAGTTCAGAAGTCAGAACTAGGAAAATATATTTTCTCTATATTAGAGCTCCCTGATTATTTTCTCAATGCCATTGTTGAATAGCCTCCTTTAGTGGATTCTTCATCTGCTCATCAAACCGGGGGTGATGAAGGTGTAGAGGAATGTGACCATCATTTCATCTTTATTGTGAGTGATGTCGATGACAACAAAACTAACAAATAATGTCGTACTTTCTTATTAGTTTGATCTATTATGATCATGGATGAAGGCAGGGAGATGTTTGTGATCACATGCGATTCTGATTCAAACATCTGCAATGCCTCTATGGAGAAATTCAACACATCTTCCAGCTCCAAAGTCTTTTTTGGATCCATCAAGGCTAGTGGAGAAGGGATATTACTTGTGGGAGAATCACAGCTCATTAAAACTACCCTGAGTTAATAACTATAGTTTCTTTTTGTGCACGATTGTCCTCCGCTGAGGTAAAAAGTCGGTCAACAGTTTCAATTTATTAAAAAGTGTGGTAAAAAAACATATTTGCTTGTTTGAGAATGATTGAAACAATAAAATCTCAGTACCGTAGATTAAAAATTAAATAACATTCAACAAATATTCAACAAATATTCTTAATGAAAAAAATGTTCCAAATTCAATTAAATTATTTTTTGTTCCACTCAAGCGATGAAGCAGCAAAAATAAAATGATAACCCAACAATGATGACCTTGAACACTATCGTCTTTGAACCGTCTAAGAGATCGAAGAATAACGTGTCCCCCATCCTCAGTTCGTGGGCATTAAGAAACTTACCAAAACCCTTTAGGAACAGAGTCTTGAGCCTCCTTTCCCCCGAGTAGTTTGTATTCTGCTCTTTCCGTAGCACCTTAGCACAACATGTGTCTTATCTTTTGGTAGGAGTGGAACGATGTGCCTTGGGATGTACTAAATTATAAACAGAAAAATAAAGTTAGTATATATGAAAGTAACCTAAAGAAAATGTTAAATGAAAATTAAAATACATGTGTATCGGATAGGAATTACCAATATTGGAACTTCACCAAAGTTCATTTGGCTCAAGGTGCAGCTGAAATGTGGAGTAGTATAGCTGAAGTAATACTCCGAGCGTTCCTCCTCCGAATTGATCAAGATCTAAATTTGTCAATGATATTATGAATAATTAAATATTAATATAAGTAACCAAATAAAATGAATGTAGCAAACTAAACAAAAAATTGCTAACCTCTACTAGGGAATAACTTATGGAACCATCGTTGTCAGCCATGATTCTTGAAATTCATATCACTCGGATGAATTATCAATAGAAATTTATTTTTAGACGTTGTCGTATATAACGATAAGACATGACCAAATTAGCAGACAACGTCAATCAAAAACAAATTTCCCGAAAGACATAGACGTCCAACACCGGCCTACAACTAATCAGTTAAGTTGGCAATGTGTCACACGTACATTCCGGTCCAACACAGTGGCATGTCAGACATGATTGCACGACATTGCTCATCAGTCGTTTAGACCGAACATGGTGAGCTACACACAAACGAGTTCTCATTTAAAAGGTTAAAGCAAGCTCTAACGCATGTTATCGAAGTTCCTAACCCATCAGTTATACTGATAGGCAGACCGACATGAGTGCCAAATCTCATTCTTGAAAAATAGCATATTATGAATGAGCGACGTCGCACGACGATCACATAAAGCAAAGGCAAACCGATAGGTCACTGACGTCGCATTTAACCTTAGCAGCTACGACCAAAATTATAGAAACCCAAAAAATCATGCTCGAAAAACACAAAATGACACAAAATCGTCCAAAAGTACACATATAAGGAGAGTCCACACTATAACTAATCCATTGGAACTAGAAAACCAAAAAAAAATTACCAACTAACACATTGAAACACCATAGATATAACAATTTCAAGGAAAAATCAATACAAAAATGAAGGATTTGAAAGAACGGAAAAATCTTACCTTTGAGAAGAGAGGGTGGGAGACTGTTGGAATTTGAGGGAAAGTTAAGTGTTTGAACTAATTTTTAAGGTGGGCTCCACATATATAGTCGTTTTGAACCCTTTTGAATTACGCCTCAATATGTGCAATGTCACATGCCCATTGACTCAGCAGACAACTACCTAACTACGACCGAAAATGGCTTACCTTAATGTGGCCCTCACAATTTCAGACTTCTAGCAAAACAAATGAGCCAATGTTTGACCAAAACGAATATAATTGCCTTTCATAACTGTTAATAGTATATTAGAAACTACTAATTGAAATTTAAAATGTCCATGAACTTTATTAGCATCCGGTTCAATCGAAATCAATTTTGGCACAACCGGTGAACTTTTTAGTTTTTGCACTTAGGTCCGTCCGAGAAAGTGGGAGAAGTTAAAATACAAAATTAGAGATACCCTTATCTAATTCACATTGTCATGACCATGTAATTCCGATTTGGGCATCAACGGGTTAATGGAAAGGTCTGAAATCTTCATAGACAGTATTCGACAACAATTTAAAAATTACACTAAGGCTCAAACTTCCTTGTTTGTTCCCCAAGCTTCAGATCTCTGCACCTGAACATAAGGAAACATGTTTGATATGGATATTATGCGTACTACCTAAGTGGGATACAAACCGGGGTAATCATCCCTCATTTTATTAGTATTCAATTAATACCCTTATGGTGAGCGTTATGAGAACAATAATTTCCACCACATATAATCACATGAAATTACATATTATTGGTTTTTTATGGAATACAAATATAATAAAATTCCGTCCATCAATTTTTTAAAAGCGCTAGTATGTGGTCTAGAGTAAATTTTAGATGATTACTTATAATTAATCAAGGGTTAATCAGAAGAACTTGTGGAAGTCTTTGTGGGATCAGACCCATTTTTTATCACTCTCTGTTATTATGAAATTGGCTAGGGATGACAAAGTTCCTTTATGGGAAGATCAGAAAAGTTGAAATGCAAAATTGAAGATACCCTTATCTAATTCTCATTGTCACGCCCGTTTTGTTCCGATTTGGGCATAAACGGGTCAATGGAAGGGCCCCAAATCTTCACAGGGAGTATTTGCCGACACGTTTAAAAAATTACACTATGGCCTTTGTATGCACAACGCAAGAACCTCGATTTGATCAAAACTAGAACTGACCCACTACCAATGTCGGTCACCCTGCAAATTGTAGCGGGGACCAAAAATTTTAGCTGGAAATTTGAGTTAAAATTCCTCACAACCCTATTTCATCTCATTATTATTCAACGACAACATCCATTTCACAAATTCAAAACAAAATCTCAAAATTCTCTCAATTCACACCATTACAATAATTCAAGTGCTCTATCAAATTGCCACTCTCAAACATCAACAAGTAATAGATGATGGAGCATCTACATGTACAAATTAATTGAGGTAGTTTTCCATCCATTCCATGTTCATTTTTCTATTTTTTTTTATTGATTTTGTATATGTTATTTTTTCATGGTACAAAGATTGAATATATTCATGAAGTATGATGATTGTGTTACATGTTATGTAGTGTATAGTGTTTGTGTTACTGCCCCCATCCCACCTTAAATTGAATAGAATATTTTTCACTGTCTTCAAAAAATATGTTTGACCATTAATATATTTAACTATGTACAATAATGTGAAACAAAAAGTTACTTTTTAGAATCAACTTGTTATAAAGAATCCAACAATATCACATACGATAGTATTATTGCTTATACATTTATTCAAATATGCAGTCAAAGTTTGATAGAGAATAGTGTCAAATAGTAAGTGAGAAATTTGAACTGGGACAGAAGGAGTATCAAAATATGTCATGTTTATAAGTAGTGAGAAAAAAAGTTTAGATTAGGGCTGATTGTGGACAATCATTAAATTTTTGTAAGAGCACACTTTGAATGTACAATGTCGGTCTTAGTCAATCAGCCCTTGCGATATGTTACCAAAAGAGGTCGATGTTTCACAAGTATAGTAAATGATTAAAATAGCTATGAATGTCCGATGTCGGTCATCATGTCGGCCGGTGCGAAATCAATGTTGCATATATGCGATGTCACACTAAAGCAAATGAGTTACATTTTTTACAGTTGAGATTAATGTTGTCTACGTATGACTATATTATGTGTATTTCATTTAGGGACTACCAATTGCTAACAAAAATTTTTTTACCTGTGGATTGGTTGTAATGGGACAAAGAAAGTTATCAATGGACTTTAAGCATGTAGATGGATGGACTTGCAGTGTTACTGTCGTACAACGTAGACAATGGAAGTTCAATGCCAATAATATTTTAATTTCATATCATCCTTATGTATTTTAATAGTTTGTAATATATATTTGTAATATATGTGATAGTTGTGTGGGTTTTATCATGTGATTCTATACCGCAATAATTGAAAAACAATTGATTATTATATGACGTTTAACCATTTCATGAGTAATCGAACAAAAAATAACATGTAACGGCTAGCAACGAACAATTGTTTGTGTCATCGAGTATAAAAATATTATAATATTTTACAAGAATCAATGTCTCCCCGATGATTTTGCAATGTCGCACACATCTGTACAATGGTGACACCTTATCGACGCAGCACAAACCGGCATCAGTATTTTTTGTGCAACAACTGCCTCAAAATGACGTCGTATTGGTCATGGTTCCACGTCAGCATGCACACGACATGACTGCTCTACAGCACATGATGTCGTTTACTAGCGTCTACAACATCACTCTTATTAAGACCGACATTGGCCTGCATGAAGTCACAATAATGGTCTCTCATCATCTGCCTTCTTGCTTTGACTGACGCCGGTCAGAATACATACCGACGTCAACTCGAACAAAGTCGCAGCAATGGTCTCCCATCATTTGTCTTCTTGCTTTGACCGATGTCGGTCCAAAACTGAGGTAAAAAATACCTTTTACTTCGGTTCTAAGCGAAGGTAAAAAATTTACTTTTTACTACGCCATTATTTATCTCAGATTTTTTGGACTAAAAACCGCGGTAAAAATTCCTGTAGAACCGAGGTAAAAGGTCTTGTTTCTGGTAGTGGAAAAGTGCTATTTATATTACAAGATAAATGATTTAAAATACCACTTGATGTTGGTCTGTCACAAGCCGTGAGTGACATACCACTCCTCGCAATAGGTGTTGTCGCAAGCCGTGAGAGAAATTCCACTGATGGCGACAGGTGTAAACTCCAACCCTTCAAACTTAGCATTCCTCTTCAATCTTCCTTCTTCGTGTCTTCATGTTTTCAACACTTAATTGACATCTTCAAATCTTCAAACAACTTTCCATGTCACACAAAAATTCTGTAGAAAAGTGATGAAAGAGCAAAGGTTGCTCTTAACTCTCAAAAGAGAACTCCAACGAAATATTCAAAATCTAAAACACAGAAATACACAAAAAAGAGTCCAAAATGTCTTAAAACGACTATATAAAATGAACACATCAATAATGTATACTTTATTGTTTCTGTGTTGCAATTTTGATTGTTTAGATATGTTATCTTTTGACAGAATCGGCGATGAGATTAGCGAATATAAGAGGAGAGAGATGGCGGTTCTATGACCTCATTCCAAAAACCAGTTGAACGGGCAAGAAAAACTAATGTGGGTTTCATCACCCAGCTCTACCCCAAATAACCATTAGAAGTAGAAGGATTACAGTGCAGGCGATGACTTTAATTTCATTAACCGCCTGTATTCTTTTTTAAGCTGGGCTTGACATTTTAAGTGTAGCAATCTTGTAGTTGTTGCACTTACTTTATCGAACTGGTATAATAATGGTGTTCCTAAGAGAACTATCATGAATAAGAATTGGGGAATGAAATCTATTCTCCTGTTTATAATAAAGTTACGTGTTCATCATGATCAGATTGTATTGCGCATCACTCAAAATTTCTAGATATTATTGAGTTATATATTTTAAGGTTTTAAGCTTAACCAAGTTGTATCATCTTTATTCTAAAGCTTGTCTCATTGGGTTCTTTACATTGTACATTCTTGATCAATTTAGTTTAATGTATGACTATTTTCATATAGTGTGGTCTTATGTCCGTTTATACGCGATATCTGCATCTTCTAGTGTGGGGATAGGTTTATACCATGCAAAACTTGTATTGACAATTATAATTCTTTGAATTTATGTTCTTCTATATAGAAGTATTATATCTAAGTATTACGTGAATGACATTATGTATTACGTGAGGTGTATCTTGCGTACTTGGGTGTAAACATATTCGGTTCACTTCTATGGTTTCGCTCTGGGTGAAGTGCTGATGTTAGCGAGGTTTTCCTTCTTCTCATGCGAGCTGTTCTTTACTTGGTTAGCAAAGCTCGAGGTATTGTCAATATTTTGAATTTCGAGTGCTTAAGGGAGGTGTGTACCACAACACATGATATTATAATAAGAGAAAAGTGCATATATAACCCTACCTAATTCACATAAGTGAAAATATAACCTTTTGATAATTGAAAGTGCAAATATAACCCCAGATAGGAAATTTAAGTACAAATATAACCCTATCCGACAAATTTTGACTGGAATTAATTGAAAAGACTAATTTGACCCTCTGAATATTTTTTAAAAAATGAAATGTCTATAATGTCCCTAAATCCTAACTTCCCTTTCTTCTTCTCTTTCTTTTTCCTTCACTGCCTCTTCTTTGTTGGCTAATTTTCTGCAGATATAACCCTACCCTAATTCTATATCATCTCCCACCGTTCGCCGCTCATTCCTCTTCTTCGGCGAGCTTTGCCGCTAGTTCAGATCTGTTCGCCACTTCGTTCTTTTTTCATCAATTTTCCGCTCCTTCCTCTTCTTCATCAATTCGCCGCTCATCTTTTTCATTGCGCGCAAGTTCCACTCATCTTCTTCCGCTGAGTCAGATGCGGTCGTCTTCTCCGACGAGCTTCACACTCTCTTCACTGTCCGTTCTCTTCTCTGTAAGTTCTCTTCTCTGTAAGTTCTCTTCTCCGTCCGTTCCCCGCTCCTCTTCTTAGAAGTCAAATGCTGGTGGATGGTTTCAGATGTGGGTCGGGTGGTGGGCTTCACATGCGGGTGCGGGGTTCAAATTTGTGTGGGCAGTTTCAGATGCGGGTGACGGGGTTCAAATTCGGGTGACGAGTTTCATTTGTAGTTTGTTCGCCGCTATTTCTATGGTGGGGTGGCACCGCTGGGTGAGATGCAGGCTAGGGTGACGTCGTTGGTTTAGCCGGTGCAGTGGTGGAAGAACACTGGCGGGGTGGGGAGACGCTGCTGGTTTGACCGGAGTAGTGGTGGTAGAACCCTGACTGGCAAATGACATTTTTATCTTTTTAAATTTTGCATTAGGTTGGAAGGATATTTTGATCATTTTTGGGGGGGTCAATGGCCGAAAATGGCCAGTCAATGCCGGAATATAATTTTTAGGGTTATATTTATACTTATATAAAGTAGTTAGGTTTATTTTTGTACTACAAATTATCTTAGAGTTATATATGTGCACTTACGTGAAATGTATAGTTATATGTGTATATCCCTTGTAATAATTGGGTGGGTCATAATATCTATATGTATTTTACTCCCTCTGTCCCAGATAGATTTGCATTGCAATCATTATCACTCTGTTCAAAATAATATGTTTGACTGTTAATATGTTTACCTACGTATAATAATGGAAAATAAAAAGTCGATATTTAGAAACTACTTGTAACGATGAATTGAACAATATCATATACAATAATATTGTTGTTCATAAATCTATACAAATATGCGATCAAAATTTGATAGAGATTAGTGTAAAAAAAAGTAGAAGTGTAAATAGAGATGAGACAGAGTGAGTAACATTTTATTAGATCGATGAAAGTAACACTACCTTTGCCGGAAAAATAAAAATTAATTGTTAAAGTAATGTTTGTTGATTTGATGGATAAGCCCCACCAAACACTATTGTAGTTGCATGCCATCATTTCCACTTCCCCTCTTTCGATGAAAACGGAGGACAAAGTTATGATGCTTCTTTCACTAACATTCTCACGTTGAATTATACGTTGAGGACAAAGGTATGATGCCATCATTCTCACGTTGAACCATTTCGTTATAGTTGTCAAGGACTTAATTATACTTCATTCCATCACATTTATCGCATGTAAATGCTAGTACGTAACGATTAATAAAATAGTTCATTGTTATTAGTATCAAAACCGTTCTTTACTGGTTTATGTTTGTTTCCAGTCAGTTTCAGTAAAAAAAATTATTTCACTTTTCATAAGGTCATTTTCAGTTTATTTTTATCCATGGAATCCACCAGCCAAATAATAGGATGCGATTATAGGGTGGATATTAGGCTAGGCTGCATGTAGAGGGAAAAAGGTGCCGAAATAAAGCAAGAGCTTGGCAGCCAGGGGCGGAACCAGGGGTGGCGAGGGGGTGTTGGTGCCACCACTAGGGCCCAAAATTTAGAACTAAAGGCCGCCGGAATCCATGGATTCCGCCCCCTTCGTACATTTGCAGGTGGCGGATTTCGACGATCGAGTTGCCGCTGAGAAGGCTGGGGAAGAAGACGATTTAATTTTGTTTTTTTGTTTCCTAACTTATCAAAATGACGTTGTTTTGATAAGTAAAATGATTTCATTTCATTTGGTTGGTGGGAAAAAAAGGAGGGCTGATTGGGCTTCAGCCTAATCGGCCCAACCCAAGATCAAATCATGTAACCCTAAATGGTAATTTAACTCATTTCTGTGTGTGTGCGATTTGTTCTTTTCGCAGAACTTAGAAGCGCCGCTCCTTAGTAGCCCGCCGCGCCTCCGCGTGCAATTTTTTTACTCTCATTTTCAACCCCCTTGCCTGAGCTCATGGTTCCACCACTGCTGGCAGCTGTTTGTCAACAAGTGCTTGGGGTTTCTCTCTCAATGCAGTATGCAGTTGCGAAAACTCAAGTTGAGTGGAATTAAAAGGGAAATGGACGTTGTCCTATTTTATATTTTGTTAGAATAAGTCAATTAGATGATTAGTTATCGATAAGACTAATTACTTATTAGAGTTATTTAAGTATTATGATTTCTTATGTAATTCTACTTTATTTATTCTCTCCACTAATACAAGATTCATTATGAGAAATCATTCTTTCATGATATCAGAACAAGTCTAATCCTGGATCCTAATCTCTTCCCCCTCTCTTCTTTCATTTTAAGAATTTTTTATTTTAATTATTCCTTCCTAAAAAATTATAATAAATAATTAAGATTCAGTTCAGTTTTTCCAGAATCATTTCCAGTTTTCCAATGAGCCATTTTCCACCCAGTCCCCTAGCAGCATTCGGCTGTCTGCGGCAGCATCCATCAGCATCAACATCACGACGTTCCCAACATCATCTCCCAACATCATCTCCCGGCATTATCTTCTCAGTCTAGTCAGCAACGTTATCTCCGGTGATTTTCCAGATCCACGGCGTTCCTTTGGCTTCATCTTCTCCGCTACAACATCTTCGGCAGTCTCTTCCATCCATAACTTCATCTTCTCCTGGCCATCCTCTCCGCCCATTTCAGCGTTGCCGCATCTCCTAGATGCGGTTTTTGGCTCTCTACGACGGCATCCATCGACATCAGAATAGGCTTCCTTTGTCGTTATCCTTCGGCGTGTGAGATTCACGCTCCCGTAAGTGTCTCACGCGTGTGCACAGTGTTCCAGCGTGTGTCACTCACACGCCATAGTGCCCCTGCTCATGTTATTCACGAACCATAGTGACTCTGCGCGTATCATTCACGTGCCTGCATGGTGTCCCAACACATGTGAATAGGCGTCTAGCCGCTCCTTGGCATTTTTTTCTCCCTTTTGCCATTGTGCAATGTGACTTATTTTGGTGGTATCCGTAGTTTAAGCACCATGGCCCCAAGTGGATTTTAGATTCTGGTGCCACAAAACACATGACATTGTCCCCTACTACTATTCATCATGTGACACCTTATGATGATTCAACTTGTGTCTATGTTGGTAATGGTTCTCAACTCCCTATTACTCATGATTCTCGGATTTCCAAATCTTTGTCTCTTCATGATATGTTCATGATATGCTTATTGTGTGTGATATCACTAAAAAATTACTTTTGATTAACAAATTAACTCGGGATTTAAACTCTGTTGTCTGCTTTAATGATCCCTCATTCTTCAGCATAAAATCAATAGTGAAACTTTGGGTCACGGTCATAGTGAAACTGGGCTTTATATTTTAGACTATGATGCATCTTCCTTATTGTCTATTGTTGAACAAATAAGTCACGTGTGTCTTTTGAAACTCGGCATGCTAGACTTGATCATGTTCCGCCTTTCGTTGTTTTTGGTTTGCGAACATCTGGATCTTTATCTGCCTCATTGGTTTTGCCTAAACCTACCCTTTGTGATGCGTGTGAAAAGACTAAAGAGAAGCTTTTATCTTTTTATGCAAATGATAAACGTGCTGCTAGGGTACTTGATCTAGTTCATTTTGATTTATTGGGGCCCTCTCCTATTTTATCTGCTGATGGTTTCTCTCACTATTCTATTTTCCTTGATGGTCATTCCAGACTCTCGTGGTTTTAGCCACCACGACGTAAATATGATTTTTTGGGATGTTTATCGCCAGTTTGAGACTTTTGTGGAGAACCAGTTCTCTTTCATCATTAAGTTGTTTGGGAGTGATGTGGGGGGGGCAGAGTTCGTAAATGGTCGCTTACGCTTACACTTTCAGACAAAGGGCATTCAATATGTGCTGTGCATATGCTTGTGTGATGGTACTGTACTAAAAATATAAATAGATAGACAGGGCGAATGAAAGTATTATATTGTAATTGGAACATAAATATCAACAATAGGCTACAATGTGGTCGGTGGTCGTAGTAATATTACATTAATAATAAGAGGATTATTATGTTAAGTAGTTTAGTTGTTGAATTCAAAAGTCGGGGTGGTTATGTTTTTTTTGGAGGCAAAATGCTTGTCTAGATCGATGGGAGGACTTCACATTGGTCCAAAATCAGATCGAGAATTTCCTAAGCCACAATCTACCTGGACATCTGGAGACAAACTGTAAAGAGAAGGTAGAGACCTGAGTTTGATTGGCAAATTACATGATAACATTAATTGTTTAACATAAAAAGTCTGGGTAAATCAAAGTATGGAAGACTGATTTCTCTTTACTCCTGGGACTTTCCACCACAGTTTGCATTCTCTGAATTCTTGCCGCATTTTTCTTTGTGTTAACAAACACAATAGAAATCTTATCACCAAGGTCATCAAGCAGCCTATATGGTTTCTCAGATTCCTTCAACATCATCACATTCTGGGTGATAAGCTTAATGGTCCTATACATCCTCTTCATCTTCATTCTCAACTCTTCTTGAGTAGGAGCCAGGACCACAAAACACGGCCCCTCAACGTCACAGGAATCCTCATCAGCCATTGTACAAATATTGAAGTCCTCTCTAAACTAGTTTCTTCTCAAACCAATGCCTATCAACTCGTAAATAGTCTTCTTAATTTATGTTTCTAACATGTAGTACAAGAAACAAGCCTAAGCTTGGGAGAGAGCTATTACGTTATGTTATACACGGCCGAGTGGATAGACAAAGTCCAAGAAGATGTACTTGAACTTGACAAAGTAAGTGTACAATGGTTTGTGGTAATATTTCTAACAAACCTCTGCCACATATTTAATACAGTAATGTTATTTACATATTTTCAAACAAGATTAGAAATGATATCAACAGTGTGCGGAATTCATTGGCTAAGCATCTAATTCTCAATCGGTTGGCAACACTGCAGAATCCCAATATTGGTAGGGACACTCAAGTTTGATAAACATTGAACCGTAGATGTGTCAGAATAGATTTGCAGTGAATTCTATTCCTATCTATAGATTATTTCTTGGTTAGCGTTATCTATAAATTTTTATTTAGGTGAAATATACTATCGTGTATTTTTTAAAACTATGGCTGTGTATCGAGGTTGCTTTTGTGCTAGAAATATTAAGGAAGGAAATTTTATACCACAGGATCAGATTGTATTTTTGAGTCCAAAATGTATCTTCGTGTCTTTGATTTTCACATGTCATTGGTCAGAATAGGTTTTCCAAAAAATACTCAACCAATTTTTTTAGATAGAGGCTGTAAATGGGACAAGAATCCGGAAATTAAATTTTCTTTCACAAAGAGATGAAACATTGCTATTTCTAATTTTTCGAATCGGAAAGATACAAATTTACGGGATCGGAAACTTGTGTGAAGGTACGATATATGGACCTCTTTTTCCGAGTTTGGAAATAAATTAAAGGCGGTTCCGACCTATAATTTAAGGCAATTTTTAACTGCCTTGATTGGCTACTTTTAAAGGCGGTTATGAGAACCGACTTCTTTTTAGATTGATTAAAGGCAGAACTAATAAAGGCACTTAGAAAGTGCCTTAAAATTTCTGATAGAACCGTCTTTAATAGGCCCATCCTCCACTAGTGCGTGAACACATGAGGGGTGTCAGATGTTGCTTCCCCAAAAGAATCTTCTTCATTGTTGCTTTCCTTCAAGTTAGTAATAACAACATTTTTAATAGAAGCATTATTTAAAGCATTATCTAGGGAAACATTCAAGGAACTTCCATCATTGGGCTCAAACACCTCTTGCTTTACATCATTAATAACATCAATCTCTTGACAAAAGTGGTATATACTAGGATGTTCAATATAATTATTAGTGTCAAATTCTACTTTCCGCCCATTGAACTCCATGGTTAGTGTTCCCTTATGCACATCGATTATTGTCCTTGAAATATTTTAAAATGGCTTTCCTAGTAGAATAGATGTGAGGCGATTATCACTCTCCATATCAAGGACATAAAAATTGGTGAAATAAAAATTGGCGGGGAATGTCAAAGTGTCCACTTTCACCAACACATCCTTCAAGATACCTGTTGGGTATGTGCTAGAGTGATCGGCTAGTTGGATAACAACCCTTGTTTTGTGCAAAGTTCCTAGATTTAGACTTTCATATAAAGAATATGGGATCACATTAATTGAAGCACCTAAATCTAGCATGACCTTTTAAACACGTTTTTCTCCTATCACACAAGAGATTGTGAACATTCTTGGATCATCATATTTAAGAGGTAATTCCTCATAAAAAATGGTGGAGACATACTCACTCTGATTCTTACTCTACAATGTTTGTTTCCTATTGACGACACACAATTCCTTAGAGAAATTTAGAATAACTAGGAATTTGATTTGTAGCATTTAAGAGTGGAATGTTTAACTCGCATATATGAAAGACTTTCGTAGATGTCTTTATCGTCCTCCTTGTTTTTCCTATCCTTCAAAGCCTCCGAAAATGGTGGTTCCGACACATAGATAGGAATCTCCATCACTTTAGCTTTCGTGTATGAGGGGATGAGGTTTTGGGGTTTTGCCATGGAAGCGAGTGTCAAGATTTCATCCTCGAGCTTTCCATTGTTGGAGGGAGCACTTCTGTTGTTCGGATTTTCCTTCTCAAATAGGATCTAGAACTAAAAGCCCTCGAATCCTCGACTAACTCCTCATAGAGCTCCATAGCTTCTCCCAAACTCTTATTCCCAATGGAACCACCACAAGATCCCCTCACTAGCCATTGCTCCTCGTCAAGAAGACCATTATAAAAATAGTATACCAAATATCCTTCGAAATAGCCATGGTACAGACAACTTGAGAGAAACTTCCTCTTCAACTTTTAAAGAAATTTCCTCTTCAATTCGAACCTCTCATAATAATTGTAGAACAACTATTCATGTCATTGGAAAATGTTTCTAATCTTCTTCTTCAAGGTGGCGGACTTTGAGGCCGAAAAGTACTTGGAGAGATACTTCCTCTTCAACTTAATCTATGAGTTTATGCTCCCAGATGAGAGTTAGTGGAGCCAATCCCTTGCGGTATCTCTCAATGAAAATTGGAAGGCCTTCAACTTCTAAAACACTTCATTCACTCCTTTGGGAATCTTACCGCAACAAATCATATGAAAATAAGAGAAATGTTTGTTGGTATCCTCCCCTTGACTACCAAGAAAGGAATATAACAAGTGTATCAACCCGAACTTCAGCTCAAAGTGTCCATTCGGCCTAATCTCCAGATAGGTGATGCACATCGGTTGTTGCTCAAGGTTGGGAGCCTTAGTCTCCCTCAATGGAACTTTCCTCAAGACATTCCCTCCTTGAAGGTGAGGGTGTTGAGGTTCTCCTTTCGGATGCTCATCTTGATGCTCATCGAATTGCTCCATGGATGTAGAAGGCTCCACAAAATAGAGTGACGACATAGGGAATTTTGATTGGGTGGTGGGAAGGTACAAGGTAGTGGCCGACGGTGGAAGATGGTGGTGGATGATGGTGCGACGATGACGTGTGGTGGTAGATGGTGGCGTGCGGTGGAGGAGCTACGGTGGGTAAAGGTAAAATCGTCCATACGGATTTAGTTTTAAGCCCAAGGGTATTTTTTTTCTTTTCATATTAGGTTAGTGCCCGAATTCCTTCAGTCCACACCGGCATAGTGCAATTTGGGTATATCCGGACAATTACTCAAAAAATCATAGGGTTAGTTTTGCACTTTCAGATTTTACAGAGTTAGATTGACATTTCGCAAAATAATAGGGTTATTTTCACACTTCTCCCTTTATTTTTTTAAAATTTCCCCTACTTTGTTCGCTGGTATATGTGTACATAGCTGACATGACCTTAGGGTTGCCAATTTACCTAGTGTTCTTGGATGCATGGCCACGAGAACTCTTGCTCTATCTTCAAACTCTCTTCGTTCTAGCATCAAATTCCTATAATTTTTTTGTACGAGTATATTTGTACATTGATGTGATATGAAAGATAGGTTAAATGACCTATTCAAATGTTAGTTACAAATTTCAGCGATAGGAAATTTTGTTTAGGATAAATGAAGATGGAAAATAGGAATCTTATGCAAGAATAGTGAGAGGGTTTTGTGGCTCATATTTCACCTATCACATCTTTAACCTTTTATTTTAGTTTAATGCAGTTATTATATTGAGTCCCTTCATTTTAATTTTCTTTTCTCTTCACATAATTTTTTGTGTTTCAAATATAAAAAGAGTGCAGATTAAAGAAGAAAATGGAGGAAGAATATATTTAATAATCACTAGTGGAAAGCAGCCTATTAAAGGTGGCGACAGAAGGAGATTCAGTGAAAAAACCAAGGAACCACTTTCCTCGCACCCTTCTGAACTCAAAACCATTCGTTCGAGTCAAGGGAATGAGTTTAAAGGCTATTTAACAACCAATAAAGATGGTTATTCAATAACTGCCTTTTATCGGTTCGATAAAAGGCGGTTCTTGTCATGACCGCCTTTAATTGAACTAGATTAAAGGTGGTTATGCCAAACCGCTTTTGTTCGTAGGTACTTCTGAGTTTGGAAGCTATGTTCCAAACTCGTAAAAACTATGGTGGGTTGGATCCAAGGAATGGATGATGGTTCTGAATTTAGAGTGAATTTTGGATGTAGTTTCCAAGTTAAAAACCTTTGTCGGTCCCGGTTTCCGAGTTCAGAAACAAAATGTTTGGGCCAACTTTTTTTTGAAAACTGATTCCGAGTTCGGAACATGTTTTCTTTAAAGCCTTAAATGATTCTATTTTCAATCCATACAAAATATTTGGTCATCATCTTCGATATTATTTCTATTGATGAAGAAGTTAAATAAAATATTACAACACACAATTTTTCCTTGGTATAGGTAGGTCTTATTTTATTCAATGCATTTCTTTTGCAGATGAAATAAATGGTTAATTTTTTTTCAATACATAAGTTGAATTAGGTTTTCCTTTTATGTTATAATTGGGGGATTATACATTGATTGTTCAAGGATTGAGTTATAACTGATTTGTATGGAAATGGATAGATTTGAAATTATCGCTAATTATCTTAGGAAATCTCCTGATCATGTGCCCTTGGTAGAATCTTTTGTCTCGTTAGCTTTTGAACATGCTTCTAAAATGGTTCGGTTTATGCATGATGCCATTTGTTAGGATTGTAGAATTGATATTTATTTAGGGAGGAAGAAGTTGCAGGGACATATAATAATGGGAGGGTTTCAAACAAGATACACTGCTTGATATGGCAAGGGGAAGTAGAGGGAACGTCTCGTAACATTGAATTGGAGAAGAAGAATGTCAGAGGTGGTTTAGATGCCAATGAAGAATTTGATGCAATGGGGGACAATGTTTCTAGAGATTTTAAAGGTAAACCCGAAAAGAATTCTATGTATGATGGGATTGGATTACAAAAAATACACGTGTACTTGAATGATTGCATGTTGTACATGGGAAAGGTTGATAAAGATCGGGATACATGTCACGTATGTGGGGAGTGTAGGTACAAGTTGAAGACTGATGGGAAAAGTTGAAGAAAAAAACATCGGCTAAAGTAATGTGGTATCTCCCTATTATTCTCCAATTGAAGAAGTTATTTGTGTGCAAAGATGAAGCAAAGTTGTTGCTTTGGAATGCCGAGAGGGATCCTCCAGTTCGATGACGTCATTAGACATACATCGGACATCGAGTAATGGAAGAAACTCCATGATATGTAGTGAGAATTTTCCTCTGAACCCTGGTATTTGAGGTTAGGGCTATCGACTGATGGAATGAATTCATTTGGTAATATGAGTATCACTCATAGTTCACGGCCTATTATGGGTGTGATCTATAATCTCTCGTCGTGGTTGATAATGAAGCGTAAGTATGTGTTATCTAAGATGATTTAGGGCCTCAGAAACCCAGTAATGGTATAGATGTCTACCTTTCTCATCTTGTGGACGATTTGCTGACTTTATTTTATGATAGTGTGCGAACATTTGACGTTGAAACTTTCACGTTGAAATATTTGTTATTTTGCACTATCAACGATATCCCTGCGTACGGTAATTTGTCTGGGTACTCGGTGAAAGGTCGTCTTGCTTGTCTCGTGTGTGAGAGTGATACTTACTTTTGTCAATTGAAGTACAGTAGTAAGACCGTTTGTTAGGGTTATGGAGGTTTCTTCATAAGGGGCACCCACGACGATCGACCAAAAAAATGGTTCTATAGGAAGTGGAGATGAGGGAGTCATCTGCACCATTGAGTGGTGTTTAAGTATTTGAAAAAGAGAAATTTGCCCAATGACTTTGGGAAAAAGATGCAAAAAGCTTCTGTTGAAGGTAGTTGGAAGCAAGTGGTCTAGTTGGATAGGGAAGGTAGGACGAACTAGGGTTCATATAAAGTATGAGAGTTGATATGAGGTTCCGAAAGATTACAAAGACACCCTATCAACGGAGTGCAAGATACATTTATATTTTGGAGTTACAGCCCCCCAATAATTCACCATGGTCTATAAGATACAAATTTACTCTTCATTAATCACACAATGCTTTTGAAAATCTTTGAAGAGGCCTTTTAAGATTGATGCCCCGGACATGGACGATCTACAAAAGAAGGCAATGTCCATGATGGTCCAAGAGTTGATGGAAACACAAATACACGTTGTCAAGGGATTACATTTTTTCGGGTAAGAAAGGAGATCGCCCATGGTTAAATTACACACACATTCAAATGGAGAGTTGGAAGAGTCATAAGAACCGGGCTTTGGAGAATGACGAAAATGTTAGTACATTTTTATAAATTTTTAGTGGATTTAGATGAACTTTTCATTAGCTGTGACATGTTTATTTATGATTTGGAATTAACTAATCTATTAACCAACCACAGGGAACAAGGAAGGATAAACAACATATTTCCAAGTTGAACTTAATTCCTCATCAATTGAGTCGGGGGGGGGGTTATGGTTTGGCCGCAATGGAGTTAGTTCGGGAACGATCCGAAAAGGATTTTCAAAGTGAAATCGAGGGGGAGGGGATGAAGGATGATGAGGCTAGGTCAAAGGTAATACCAATAGATGTGGACAATATTAAGCGGTGTGGTTTATTCCTCAAAGGGCGACAAAACAAAGATGGTGCATTTAAAAAGCCTAAAGAAATTCAACTCGCGGAACGTGTGGTAAGTCATTGGTCATTGATTCCTCTTCAAACTATAATCCCATTAATATATATTAAAATTATTTTATATGTGAACCTAGGCTAAGTTGAAGCAAGATCAAATAGATGACCAATTCATTCCGACGGGGAAGCACGACATCCTTTGTGAGACAACGAGAAAATTTGATCACCTGGGTCGTGCTAGAGGTGTGGGTGCATTCTTGTCACAACTGAGGAACTTTTGGAATCACTCGATACTTTGAAAGGGATAAACCATCAAGAATACACACGTTACAAAAGGAAACACTTATTTGAGATAAGCGAAAAGAGTAACAAGACATTACAATTTGTAAGTTAATCAAACACAGTGGACTTCCTCTACCGGAAAATTTGGATGATTTGACACCTGATTGGACTCTGCCGTTAATAGGATCCCGCCATTCTCCCAAAGACGTGGAGGTTAACCACGACCCCATTATTCAAAATTAAATACTTGAGGACAACAATCTCGACAAGGCCATCCTAGTCACCGGAACAAAGGTTTGAAATTTATTTTCATTCAAAACTTACCATTTTATTAATATAACCTCATATTCATTCTCTTCGTTTGATGTAGACATCAAATTTCTGCGAACTATACATTCATCAAGGCGTTGGGGGTAGACCACTCCATGTAGCCGGTGGAATTTTACATGAGCCAATGCGGCATCATCGCACATTCCAATTGGAGATGGTATTTGTAGAGTCTCATCGGAGAATCCGGTGAAACCTAAGGCCCTTTTGCCTATTCCGGATGACGTATACAAGCGAGTAGGACCCACGTGAGGATGATTTATTTTGTGGCATCGTTGTCTCATTTATGTTGATCATTTAAAGGATTGACATTTAAAGGTCACCCCGACCACAACACCAAAAATCATGCACACAACACCCAAAATATTAGACCTCCGGTTGCAGCGCCACACGTCATTAAGGATTCCCCACACTTCGTACAGGTGTTGTATAATATAATTCCAAATCATGAACGCACCTCAACATATTCATTTCTGGGAAATGAATGTGTATTTGGTTCGAAGCGGGAAATCTTTGCATTGTGGAGTGATTTTGAAGACCTATAGAAACGCGACCAGGTTAACCAAACGCTAATGTCCCTCTACCTATTGTGAGTGTTATATTCATTGAAATTTTATGACAAATTTTTAAACATTTATACGATTCTCTAGTGAGCCAGATTTTATTGTGAAGGTACATTTATTTCTTCTTGAATCAAAAGGACGTGAGCTGGATTAGATATTCGTGCCCAATAATCACTCAAGAAATTGGATTTACGGAAAAAGAGAGGATTGACTACATACTCAAGAGTCTAAGACGGACGGATAAAGAACTATTCGTTGCACAACACATTAAGAGGTGATGGTTACGATGTTCATTTCGTTTATTAATATTATTTTTAAAAATAATTAACGTACATAAACTTTGATGTGAAGGGAACATTGGTGATTGATTTTCATTGTCCTTGCAAACAAGCGTGTATACTGGATGGATCTACTCCACTTTCAACCATCCAAAACATTTGTCAAAATTATATCTTCGGCAATGAATCCCATCGACCAAAGTGACACAAGTTTGGACATAGTCGAAATAAAGGTCAATTTTGCACATTTTGTTTTCATGTATACTATATATATTGTACAGGATTTCACAAACTCCATTATATATATCAGTCCAAAAATAAGCACAAACATGGGAGTGCAAATATTACATATATAATGTTATACGCAGCGGAGTGCATCCAAAAAGTAAAACTGGATTACCTAGATAATGACAAAGTAAGTATAAAGTTGTTTCTAGTCAACATCTTAACCAACATGTTTCTAATTTTTTTGAACATCTTTTTCTAATGTTTTCCATCTCATATACACATATTTTCCCATGCATAACCAAGCCATATTGAAAAGCTGACAACGATCGACAGTGCAAGAAAGTGCTTGACTAGGCATTTAATTCATGCCTGCTCGGCGAATTTAGGAAATCCTGACCTGGTAGAGTAACATATTTTAGTACATATTGAAAATATGAATTGTGGGGAATAGATTTCCTAGTGATTTCTATTCCTATCTATAGTTATTGCTTTCTTGGTTTATTTATAAATCTTTGTGACGTTGTATAGTCATTTCTTGTGTTTAGTGACAGTGTGATACTGTACATATAGGCTATTGAATGCCATACTAATGTATGAAATTATTATGTAATTAGAGGCTATTGAATGCCGGCCTAATTTTTCAGACGATTTTTTTGCCACTAGTCCCGAACGGAGTTTCGTCATCGGAAATATAATCTGCTCTTTAGCAATGCATTTTACCTGAAGGGACGAATATGTCTTCCGAGTTCGGAAATAAACAAGCGAAACAATTTCTGAACTCGGAAATGGAACCGCCTTCTTTCATGTTTGTTAAAGGCGGTTCTCGAAACTGCATTTGATCGTGGCTGATCAAAGATTGGACCAAAGAAGACACTTATGTGGTTCGATAGAACTACCTTTAATCACTCTTTCCCACACTAGTCCATGCATGTCACAGTTGGTCAGATTGTATTTTAGTGGGAGGCTAACCTGCTTATTCTTTGGCACAAAAAGGCACCACACTGTTCATGAAAGTTGATAATAAAAGGTATTGTGTCTTTTCTCAAAAAAAAAAGGAAAAAAAGGAATTTTGTCGTCGTATATTCTGTCGAATCCACTACACTATCATGCATCATATGATTAATATCAACTTAATGTATATGTATACATATGTTCTGTATATGGGACCAACTCAACAAACTGATAGAAAACTCCCAACTATCACTCTCTCTCTCTATATCCTCAGAAGAAGACTCGTTGCTTGCTTTCACCTGACGATTCATCTTCCCAATTGCGTCTACTCCCTCCGTCCTACTTTAAATTGCTTATTTACTTTTCACGGTGTTCAATAAGCACGTTTGACCGTAAATATCTCTAGTTACGTATAATAATATCGCATAAAAATTTAATATTAAGAAAATGGATGTTAAGACAAATCTAACAACATCTCATACTCCCTCCGTCCCAGCAGAATTGGCATATTTTTGTTTGTCAAAGTCAAATTTGCCAAACTTTGACCATAAATAT
>JAULKK010314684.1:0-11724 GCA_032355705.1 Rubia peregrina
TACTTGGCCCAAGCCCTGAGCTCTCCAGGCACAATGTATAAGGCCATTCCCAGCATCAAAGTAATCCTTGGCAGCACCAAGAGTATAGCCCCTTCAAGGAGCATAATTCCTCGGGTTTAATTGGCTTATTCTTATCCTATGTGAACTCATCAGCCCCATGGACCAGACTGAGTGCAATCCTAAGGGAGCTCCATATTTGGGGTTGGGAATGACGTCCATAGGCTTGGAATACAGTTGGATCACCATGAGTGGGACACATCGGACCAATTTGATAGGAAGGACGGACAACTACTTCACTTGACGGAGGATACAAGACATCTGTCGGATGATATTAGGGAGATTAGTGACAGGTTGTGTACATCTGGAATCGGGGAATGCTACTACCATCCAGATATGAGTGGGCATTGGCATGGGGCCTGACGTCGGAGGTGAAATTGAGTATTTCTCGGTGATCCAAACCTTTCCCTTGGTTATATGCATTAGGCACAATGCATTAAGTTTGTGTGTGTGTGGGGGGGAGTTGGAACACTCCTATGGTAGTATATCCTTTGCTTGAAACCTAGTTTATGGTTACTGATTGTTGGGATAAGCATTGATCATTGAGTTTTCCCTTGTTTTGGTATTTCCCCCATTTGGATGTTGAACTTTCTAGTTGGTTGTTGTTTTTAGGTGTGGAGGCACCTTTTTGGTATTTGGGAGTGTGTTTCAAAACTTTGGTGGAGTAATTTTTCTTTTTCACTATCTTTTGTAGTTTGAAACCTACCTATGGGGAATTTTATGCTACATTTTTTTTGAAAAATTGAAGAAAAAAATAAAAAATATATATACCCGGCTAAGTTGGAAATCTGAAAGGGCAGCTTAGGAAAAAATGGGAAGTAAATCCCGGATAGGTCGTAAGGACTAAGTAAAAATGAGAGGCTAGGGCCTGATGAGGTTGGAAAACCTAGGAAAAAATGAGAGGCCATTTGGAAAAATGTGAGATGGTGAGATCAATAAGTGTGAATGCTAGGATGAAAACCCGAAATGCCTCATAGGAAAAATGAGAGAAATTGAGAGAAATTTAAATGGAGCTTCAACATATTTTGGCATCTTTGGCGGTTTCTTCATCAACATCTCTTGGATTTTATTCGGCGGTTTCTTCGGGCGAGTAAGCTAGTTCAACACTTATATTTTATGCTTACATTTTTGTAAACAATATTTTGGGATGGTTAGGATACTTTAGCAATTTCAAGGATCGTGATAGTTGTGAGATTCTTACTTCTTTGGGGGAACTATGCTAGCTGGGAATAAGTTGAATGTATTGACTGATTTCTCTTTGTATGCTCCATTTTTCCTTAGATTTTTTCTCATTTTTATTTATTCGAGGACGAGTAAGGGTTTAAGTGTGGGGGTATTTATATGCACCATCTTGTATGTGTTAGATGATGCATTTAACACATTTATTATCAAAATTATTTTGATGGATTGCTAGTTTTATTTAGGTTTGCATGACAAAGGGTTTAGACAACCACTTTTGGGTTTCTTGTCTAAATCTCGTGTTTTGTAGACTTCAGAACTAATGGACATTTTGTATTCACGGGCACCTAGATCTTCCTCTTTGATCTCATAGTAGGTTGCTCGTGAGTGCTTTTTCATTTTCTTTGGTGGAAGGTCATCATTGAAGGTGGTAGTAAGGTCATTCCCAAGCGTGGTAGAAGATATCGTAGACCATACGCAAGGATAGTAGTAGAATACATGACACGAACTCCAAATCGTGGTAGTAGGTGTAATTGGGACCAAGAAATGCAAGAGATTCAGAGAATCTTCTTTCTCAACCAGAGCTTAACCCTCATCAAAAGGTGAGTGCCATCTTATTGAGGAGTGGAAAGGGAGTGAAAATTCCCCAAGGCAAGGTTGATGTTGAGCGGGTGTTTGAAAAGGAAGAAGATATTGAGAAGTGGGCCGAGGAGTTGGCCAATGAGAAGATGAATGAGGGGGAAGAAATCGAGGTGGAAACCTTCGTGCCTAGACCGGGATCAAATCCCGAAACCTCATCCCCTCCTCAGAAGAAATCCAAAGTGGCAATAATCCCTATCTATGAGCCAAAACCACCATTTCCAGAGGCCTTGAAGGATAGGTGGGAGGTCGGGGTCATCCACAAAATACAATTAAGTAGATAGTGCCAAGTCAGGGTCGTCCACAAAGAAGAGGGATATTCCTAAGCGTTTACAGATATAAGGGTGAATATAGGCCTAGATATAGCTATATACATACATAAAAGCAAGTAAAAGGGGGAGTTTGGATTTTTATAAAACACTATGACTAATTTGGTGCCACTAAATTAGCAAAAAATTATAGATGACAATGCAAATACAATCACACTAATACAAAAGACGGAAATGAGTTTTGGGCGCAATTGGTTTACATTTCTAGTTATCCTTTGATCATCGACTAATCATTCTATTTTTATGCATTACCACATATTGTGGAGAACTTGTCAACACCTTTTGAGTGAAGATATTTCTCGCCTCTCCTCAGTTATAGTTAGAGT
This sequence comes from Rubia peregrina, assembly GCA_032355705.1. Classification (NCBI taxonomy): domain Eukaryota; kingdom Viridiplantae; phylum Streptophyta; class Magnoliopsida; order Gentianales; family Rubiaceae; genus Rubia; species Rubia peregrina. Next base: position 2,531 of record JAULKK010314684.1, read on the forward strand.
GGGCAATCGGTGCCACACAATAATCCTTACTCTCGAGTCACTCTAGATGATCGGCGTCATAGACTTCCCCGAGAATAGCAATAAACATGGAGACCCAACACAACTACCACAATGTCCTACAAGAGAGAAAAGTATAGATAGCACAAGTATATCTACTAACAACGACTATGAGGGTCGGCCTTCATGCTAGACATTGTTAGTGAGCCATATCGATAATTAGGCAATCCCATTCAAATTCATTCTAAATCTAAGCAATTTCATCAATCAACAATCATGATTAGTTGTCACCCGTAGTTACAACCTAACATCAATCAACAATCATGATTAGTTGTCACCCGTAGTTACAACCTAACATCAATCAACAATAATGACATCGACAAAATGACAAATTCTTCCGAGTTTGACCAAAAATCTAGCAAACAATCAATTCACAACCTTCAACTAGTTGATCATCTTAGTCTAAATCATGCGTTAATCACACAACAAAGCACAAAACATACTTGATAATCAAAGCACAAAATAGGATAAACTAAATCTCACAAATCCATACTAGAAATGCTTACCAATTGCTCCCAAGAGTATATCTAGCCTAGATTATGAAAACCCATAACATAATAACAAGAATCCAGGGTAAACATAGAGTAAAAGATGAAGAATAAAAGCTCCCTAGGGTTTTGGGGAAAGTTTTCGAGTGTATGAATGAAGAGAGAGATATAGAGAGAGAGAGAGAGAGATAGCTTTTGAGGCTGAAAATGAAGATAAGGCTGCCCAAATCCATCCGCTGCGGGCCGCAGGACATTGTTGCGGCCCGTAATGATTAATCTGCCCCCTTGTTTTTGTCACTACGAGTGAACCATTCATCTTTTTGGGAGTTCTTATAGTCATTTTTATAGTACTCGCGAAGACAAATCCAATAAGACCACCCTCGGAGGCTGGTTCTTCTCGAATCATTCCTAGAACTTGGTTCAAACTTTCGGATCACAATTCATCCACTTCTTTGTCTTCCTTCTTCAACCCTTTTATCTTCTACCACGTTTTGACTCGTGGCCTTCAATTTTATACCATCCTTGCAAATTCACTTCACTAAAATACTCCAAAGTGCTTACAAACAATCTACAAATTAAACTCACAAAAAGGAATCTAGATGCTCGTAAGGACCTAAAATCCATTAGACTCAAAAGAGATTATAAAATGAAGGATTTAGATACGAAAACTAAAAAGGTTATCTAAACCCTTTATGATGTAAACCTTATTAAATCTAGCAATCTTCCAACAAAAAAAATAACAAAAGACATGTTAAATACTTTGGAAAATACATGTATTTGACGTCTCATCAAAACTCATATAAGCCTCTACAAAAAAAAGTCTTTCGTTGCAGAGCATATAACCAAGTAAACCGACAAAAATCGTCAACAAAAATGACATAATACGAATACCCAGGGTGAGAGACAACATGTGAAGGTCCCTAAATATCACAATGAACGAAATCGAGTATGCGTGGTGTGCGTTAAATTATCATTAAAAGAAAGACGCTTGTCTTTAGTCAGCTCACAAGAAGAACACAAATGAGGCTTAGGTGGAAAACTAGTAACTAATAAACAACCAATTCTTCTTAAAGATGAAATAACATAAAAGTAACATGTCCTAACCGACTATGCCATAAATCAAATGAGGTCTTGGCTTTATTTGAATTCACAAAATAAACTAAAGCAGCACCACTATAGTCTAAAATGTATATACCTCTCTCACTGTGCCCTTGGCCCACGGGCTCCTTGGTAACCTTATTTTGGATAGAAAATGAATTTTCATCAAAACAAACAACAACATTTAGATTCCGGGTTAACTTGTTGATAGATAATAAATTTATGGTAATATTAGGAACCACCAAAAATAAGAGAATCAGAAAACCGGGAATCTCCAGTAAGGGAAATATGCAAAGAAGAACCATTGCTAAAATAAACATGATGATTACCATTATAAAGAGCAAAGCAGTCGTATGATTGGTAGCTCCAGAGTCAATGCACTAATAAGAAGCAGCATGATATTACCGGGGTTGTTATGGTTGATATGTATCTGCGGAATCGGCAATGTCCTTGCAAGATGCATGAAAAATCTTCCAACAGAACTGAGTAAGATGACCGGGATGGTGACACCACTGGCACTGATAAGTACCACCAATGCGGCTACCTGGTGCAACCAAGCCACCGCTTAGAGCTAGAGATCGCCACCAGCTCATCTTCCACGGTTGCAACCTCCTTTGCAGTGAGCTGGCTGCTCGGACGATTACTACGAAGCAGTAAAAGTAGTAGATACCAATCAAAATATTGTAGTCGGACGAGCTTTGTGAGAAAACTCAAGAGACTCGGCCTTAGGAACAACAACAAACAACTCCGGTGGAGAATCAATGATCATCTGCGCGGATGAAAAATTAGAGAAAGATTAATTCATGCCACGACAATATAATAGAATAACATCATTATTTGAAACAGTGTCACCCGTAAATCATCAATATAATGCTTTAAATGAGTCTAATAATCCTGACATATTAATCATCTTGACGAATGTCATACAGACAATCACGAATGTGAAGACAACGAACGCGGGAACTCTTATGATATCTAGTAGTTAAAGCCTCCCATACCTGAGCGGAAGTCATCATATTGTTGACAACCAACATAAAAACCAGAGAGAGGTATAAAAAATAATAATGCCTGAACTTGTTGATCTGTTTGAATCCAGGCATTGTAAGCATCCAAAGTCATGGTCTTAACAGGAGATTTAGCTCATCAAGATTTTTGTCAGCAAATCCCATGTCAGTATAATCAGTTGGTGGATCTGGACACTTTTTAGATCAATGAATAAAACCAAGAAAGGATAAAGAACGTAAAACATGAGTAAGCTGAGTGTGCGAGTTTTCATAGTTGGAACCATCAGTTTTCATTGTGATGCACTTGATCAACGTAGTAAGCGGAAAAGATGCCATTAGGAACAAAAATGTATAGATCCAAACACGGGAAAAAATCCAATCACACCAACCACGTACAACAAGCTTGTGATTGGTAGTGGATGGTTGACTTAACGTTTGTGTGTGGAGAGAGCAAAAACAACATTAGACAGAAAACCAGCAAGGCAGATCGACTGGATCAATGGAGTGTGAGGATGATGTGGGTGGCGCATGATTGAGTGACGAACAATGCATGGAAGTTGTGCACGTTCGGGGCAGAAACATCGACGATTGACGGATGGAAGTCGACGAAGATTGGCAGGAAAAGATAGCGGTGGGCGCGACTACGATTGGAAAACAAAAAAATGGGGAAGAGTATTTGGAAAAACTAAAGAATATTTAGAGAGACCTGACCGATACCATGATAGAAAGTAAAATTCAAAAATAATTGTGGTTGTGTGTATATATAGGGAGTTGAAACAATAATGGAACACGATATATGCAAAACTAATCAGAAAGGGTAATTCTTTCTTATCCTAATTCTAAATCAATTATATCTCTATTAGAGACCCCTTCTTACTTTATCCCGAGGTCAACAAACCTTTAGAAGTATTAAGTGTGCTGGCATCGTGTCATTAACCTTCCCCACACTGTGATCATTAGTTAGTTCGTTGATTCTTCTCGATGTATTTTATCTACTTCTAAATTATTATTACTGTAAAAGTGTTCATGATTCCATCACTTTACTAGGGACGAATCTTATGAATACTACTCTTACTAATGTTGAATATGTTCTATTTCCGGTGCTACTATTACTATTACTGAAATTGAATACCGTTCTACTGTCGTCGCGGTGGTCGTTGCTACTACTGCTAATGTCGTTACTACTAGTGAAGTTCAATCTCGTTTTATGGATGACTTATTTACCAAAACTTTTAACGTATTAGCAATTTCAAATTGTTAATAGTAAGTTGGGCATTCTTGATCATCATGCTCCAACTTGTGCATGAGTTCTAAAGGCATAGATGAAATAGTTTCCTTGTAGAAAAGATTAGAACATCTCCAACACATGAGTCATTTTAGAAATTTAGTTTCCTCCTCAGATTGATAGACTCTGGAGTTAAATTTTGTCTCTAATGCAAGCATCAATTAAAAGGGATCTGTCTGATGTGGAGTAATAAACTAAAACTATCAAAATTTTAAAATATACATGGATTTTAGACTCTCTTTATATGTACACGTCATACGGAACTTATTATTACAATGGTACTATTCAAGAGGCAAATCCAGAAGATACCATCAATTTGTTTTGTTTGCTTACATCACACTGAAGTTCTAATTAAAATAACACATGTGAAACTTAAAAACAAGGAAGCCCTCCAAACCAATGGAGATGCTCTTATGCATGGTACTTTCTTTAAAAATATATATTTTTTCTTATAGATTGTAGTTTCTTTTTCATGCTTGATTTTAGTTTGTAATCATTTATTTTGTAATCTTTATAATTTATAAGATGTGTCATTAATGAAATAACAATGTATTATTGACGAGAAGTGTCGTATATGTTATATCATATAAATCATTCATATTTTATCAACATATAAGTTGAAATTAATTTATATTTCATTAGAAAAATATATGCATACTCATAATAACAAAACATAAAATTTCGATTTAGATTTCTCAATTATCCCTTCGAATAGAATAGTTTGGTATTTGTTTTATTTATTGCAATGATATTTGTACAGATTAAAACTTTTAAAATGTGTCACAATGCATAAATAATTATAAATTATCCATAAAAGTTATTGAAATGATGATTTTTCACGTTTGGTCTAATCATTAACCGGTTTAACATGAGTTTTCTCTTTTTTCAAAAAAACAAAATAAAATTATGATTTTCATTCATTTGTGAAAGGGTTACAAATCATGACATCTTTTTATAGAAATACATACAAAATTAATTGGACAAAATCATAATGTCCTTTTAGTAAGCAAGTCATAACACTTAGAGAAGAGAAGGTATCATGACAGGTGGTCTATCTTTAAATGTACCTTTTATATTATGAGTTTTTTTTATATCTTCACATTCAAATATACATTATTAATTGTTTTAACTTATAAAATACAATATTTATTTGTTTTAACAAAATATTGCAATTTTAAGGTAATACCACACTTCCCGAGACTTCCCCTATTACTGTATTTAGTATGTTTTAACTTATTTGATAATATAGGAATTTTTAAATTAAAATAAATTACGTTTAATACTCCCTCCATTTTGTTATGTATGACAACATAGCTCTTTAATTGTTATTTTTGCATGCCGAAATGTGTGGAGAGAATTTAGTGAAAATATTAATAAAAAAATTAATGTGTGGTTGAAAATCATTTACTTATTGTCATAAAAGGAAAAATGTCAATTTTAGCAAATACATACAAAAAATTGTAAGTGTGTTCAAAATTAAGAAAAAGAAAGGGAGTAATAAAATTTTGTTAGTAATTAAATACGATTTTATTATGATATATTTGTTAAATTTATTCTATCACACTCCCTCCGTTTCTCTATTTGTGCCACACCATAGATATAAGTGTTTGAATTTATGTGAAGAAAATGAGTGGTTGAATTTGAATGTAGAAAGAAAAAAGTAGAATGAGTGGATCAAATTGAAGAAATGTTGCCAAAAATAAAAAGTGTGACATTTAAAAAAAATCTAAATAAGGTAAGTGTGCCACAAATAGATAAACAAATGGAGTATATTTGTACTCCCTCTGGTCCCAAAATATTGGAACCAGACAACATGCACAATTTTAAAAAATAAAATAAAATGGGTGAATGCGATTGCATTGGGAGAGTAAAAGGCAAATTTAGTGGATGTAAATAATCTAAGATTTACCAAAAAGGAAAGTGCCAATATAAAAAAAACTATCCAAAAAAAGAAAGAGTACCAATATAAAAAATCGGAGGGAGTATAATAATAATTAATTTTGATAACTTTAATTTTACGTGGCTGAAAATTTTTAACTCAAACAACTCTGCCGGTCTATGAATACTACTTTCGTTTTGTTGGATGTGACAACATACACTTAGGTGTTTGGATTTAGGTGAACGAAATAAGTGGACGATATTGAATTTAGAAGGAAAAAAAAGAGTATAATAAGTGGAGGAAATTGAAGAAATCTTATCATAAAAAAGTGTACCAAATCTAGAAAAATAACTAAAAATGAAAGTATGTGATGTCCAATGAAAGAGGAGTACTGGATTAGGCAGGAAACCATATTGATTGTGCCCAAATGATGATACTGATGACTGAAACCCCTTGACTGGGATTGAGAGATGACTGTGAGAATGAACCTTCCTGGCTAGTGCTGTGACATATTTTGCATGCTGTCAGATATTTAATGAGGATTTATTTCAACATTAATTACTCCGATATTTATTGAATACTAGCAAAAGTAGAATTCCTGAATGAATGGATTCAAATAATAGAGAAGACTGAGAAGTGTATGTTTTAAGGTTTGCTTTAAAAGTCAACACTATATTTTCCCACAAGAATAAAAAAAAATCAAAAATGATTTTTTGTTTAGTTACAAAGACTTGTTTTAATTAATAATAAGTACGTACAAGTTTCTTTTATACTCTTTGTTTCATGAGGATAGTTTTGTGAATGATTTTGTTTCTTATTTAAAGTTTCTATTTTATCTTTTCCTTTAATAATATTGTATTATAATTTTATTCTATAATTAAATGTAAGGATAGAGATAAAATTTAATGAGTAACTTTAATCTGAAGCAATTTTTCCCACACTAATTAGTGAGTGTACTTTTTTAGTTGCATACTCTCTTCATAGAAATTTCTTCTTCCTCCATGACAATATTTATATTGTATATTTAGGCCTCTAGACAGATGGGGTGTTTGACTTTTCCCCCCAAATATTCAAACAAGTTTACTTAGCATCTAGAACTTCAATTCTTTTGAGTGAAATGTTATTTTACGTCTAATGTTTTAGAGCACTACGTGTATAGAGTAAGAAAAATTCTTGTATAAGACGGTTTTATCATAATACTAGTGATTAAATTCTAAAGAATTTAGTATGGAGTTTCCAATTGAAAGCTATAAAGTTTATGGGCTAAATGTGAAATTTCGTTAATTTATATTTCAGTCCAAGTATAAATATCAATATTTTCTCTTATTCTCCAATATTTTTCTGACGTTTCTCTCTCATCTCTTTTCTTCTCCAGCGTAACTACCTTCTTCTTCTCTCTCTCCTCTTTATTCTCTTCCATCTTCCTTATATTTGACCGCTCATTTTCATCATTTTCTTCCACATTTCTTGCGCAAGGAAAAACGCATGGACTAGATGAATGCAAACAGTGATTTGTGATGAACGCAGAGAAGATGCACTTCATTTTTCGATGAATTTTTTTATTATTTTGGATTCGGTTTCCGATGGCCGAACGCAATACGACCTTCGTTTCATGTTTATCTTCAAAGTTAATGTCTTTGCTCGGATTTTTATGTATATTTTTGTTAGTTTTTTATTTTTGTTTATCTTCTTTAGTTCATGTGATATTTTAGGGTTTGTGTAGGTTACACTGAGTAATATTTGGTGTGTTTTTTTGTGTTTTGTGAGTTGTTCTTACATATTTGTGCTAAAATTTGTGTTTCTGCTGTTGTTTGTTACATGTCTAAGAAAACTTGCCTACTACTGTTGCAATGAGAATGAAGGAGAATTCATAAGTTTTCTTAATTTTCAATCTTGATGTTTTAGATACAGTTATTGATGTTTCTCATTTCAGCTTGATGTTTCATGTTTAAGGCTTTAAGTATTGTTATCTGTGTTGGTGTGATTTTTAATTTCAGTGTTTGATGTTTGTTGTGTTTTCATGCTTAAGTGTGCAATTGATATTCAATTTTGATTGTGTGTGATATCTTAGAGTTTTGTTACGATATGTGCTAATTTTTACGTTGTTTTCGTTGTTTCTTAGATGTGTAAGAATGCTTGTCCATTGTTGTTGCAATCGAGAAGGAAAGAGGACCAGTAAATTTTTATTATTTTGCAGATGTGATGTTTTTAATATTGTTGTTGATGTTTCAAGTTTTGTGTCTGATGTTTAGGTTTTAAGTACGATTATCTGTGTTGGTGTGATGTTTTAATTTCAGTATTTGATCCTTGTAGTGTTTTAAGTGTGCAATTGATGTTCAGTTTTTGTTATTTTTTATTGCGTGCAATAGCTTTGGGTTTTGTTACGATTTGTGCTAAATTTTTAGTTGTTTCTTAGATGTCTAAGAACGCTTGCCCATTATTGGTGCAATCGAAAAGTAAGGAGGATTTGTAAGTTTTGTTATTTTCCAGATGTAATGATTTAGATATTGTGGTTGATGTTTTAAATACTGTATTTGATGTTTTACAATGTAGTTGTCAGTCATGTTATGTGTGCTATTGTGATGTTTTAATTTCAGATATTGATGGTTTTTATTGATGTATGTGATGTTTTAATTTTAGTGTTTGATGCTTGTGGTGTTTTCATGCTTTAGTGTGAAATTGATGTGCAGTTTTGATTGTGTGTGATATCTTAGGATTTTGTTATGATTTGTACTGATTTTTGTGTTGTTGTTCCTATTGTTAGTTATCTAAGAATACTTGCCCACTGTTGCAGCAATCGAGAATGAAGTAAGAACTGTAAGTTTTCTTCTTTTTTTAGCTATGGTGTTTTAGATACCGTTGTTGATGTTTCAGATTTTATCCTTGATCTTTCATGTTTAAACTCAAAGTATTTTTTATGTGTGTTGGTGTAATGTTATAATTTCAGTGTTTGATGCTTGTGGTGTTTTCATCTTTAAGTATGCAATTGATGTTCAGTTTTGTTCTTTTGATATTTTAGTGTGTACTGTTCTTTTAAAATTTTGATATTGATATTTTAAATACAGTATTTGATGTTTCTCAATGTAGTTGTCAGTGATGTTATATGTGTTATTGTGATGTTTTAATTTTAGGTATTGATGTTTTAATTACTGTATGTGATGTTTTATGTATATTCCATAGGAATACTTTCCAAGCCAGAGCTTTACGACGCCATTGATGTGATAATAAAAAAAATGCTATGAGTAATCATGCTCCTAAAGATGTTCCCTTGAATAGAGGCCCGGAGCTGACCTTTGATCTTGGCGTTGGTGGAGTAGAAGAGTTATCCTCTTCAAAACCAGCAGGAGAGAAGGCAACGATTTGGGGGGGGGGGGGTACAAATT
>JAULKK010314695.1:0-11724 GCA_032355705.1 Rubia peregrina
GATGTAAACCTACCTAAATCTAGCAATATTCCAACCAAAAGATAACAAAAGAGATGTTAAATGCTTCTCTCAGAGGGATATTTCCAACCAAGATTAGTTAAGAACGTTCAATGCTCATTATCTTCTCTCATTTGCTACAAAAATCAACATGAAGAGGAATTAAACATCACCACATTTACCTAGAACTCATCAAATCACCAACAACATTAGAAACCCTAAATCATGCTTTTGAATTTCATATCAAAGAGGGAACAATTAGCTACTTTCTTCAAACCCTAAAACATAATCATACAAGGAATTCATATAATCAAACTTCCAACATCATAAATGAATTCAACAACCCATTTCAACACAATAAATACACAATAGCAAAGAATTAAATAGCATATAAATAGATATCAAGACATGGGCTTGGAAGCCTAATCAATTGCTCCCAAGGTTATGTTTAGCTACTAGAGTTTATACTAATTAACAAAAGAAAATCAAACATGAATTTAAGATGAAACTAAGGTGGAAAATGGAAGAAAACCTAGGGTTTTTATAGGAGAAATAGGGAGAGAAAGAGAAAAGTGATGATTATTTATAGTACAAAAATCCCGAAAAGTAAGTCTGGGCAGATGGTCGTCGTGACTCGCGACACATACGTCGCGACTTGCGATAGCCAGAGTACTCTGCCCTCAAGTGACTTATCTATTTGGTCTTCATGTAGTTGTCTCCTCTTCTTTTCTTCAGGTCTTCAAAAGTCTTCAAAATGGAGTGTTCAAGGTATTCAAATCTTCAACAATTACCTCGTCTCATGAAATCCTTATTACAAGTGACGAAAGTGATAAAATCGCTCATAACTCTAGTAATAGGATTTCAAGGTAAAATAGAGTATATAAAGCACAAAAGCCTACAAAAAATGAGTATAAAAGATCCCCAAAACAATGGTATAATATGGACACAACATCGTACCTACTTGGTATGAAGTTCATTGTCTTCACGGACCATATGTTCTTTGCCACTTAATGACCAAGAAGAAAGTCAAGCCTAGGTTGATTAGATGGATACTTTTCCTGAGTGAGTTTGACTTAGAGGTGAGGGATAAAAGGGGAGTGAAAATGTAGTGGCTAGCTATCTAAGTCGATTGACATTGATTAATGTGTCGGAGAGTACTATTGAGAAGCCTAAGAGAGAGACTATCAAGGAAGAATTTCCCTATGAATACTTGTTTGCAATTAGAGAGGCGTACCCTTGGTATTCCGATCTAGTTAATTTTCTTGCCTCCCACCAATTTCCCCCAAATTCCTCTAATGCCCAAAGGGATAGGTTGAAAAGTGAGGCTAAGTACTATGTGTGGGACGATCCATTTTTATTGAAGCATTTCCCAGATTAAATTATCAGGAGATATGTCTCAGAGAGTGAAGTAAGTTCAATTCTAAATATGTATCACTCTCTCGCATGTGGTGGGAACTTGGGTGCCAAGAGAACCGCTTTGAAGGTGTTAGAAAATGGCCTCTATTGGCCTCACATAATGAAACACTCCTATAGGTTTTGTCAATCTTTTTACAAGTGTCAAAGAACGGGAAACATTTCCCAAACAAATGAAATGCCACAAACCAACATCTTGTATTGTGATATTTTTTATGTGGGGGGATTGAATTCATTGGACCCTTTCTAAATTCTTTTGGTTGCACATATATTTTACTTGCTTTCGATTATGTGTCCAATTGGGTCGAGGCAAAAGCCACTAGGAGCAACGATTCAAAAGTAGTGGTGGAGTATTGAAAGAGAACATCTTTCCTCGATTTGGAATTCACTAAGCCGAGATTAGTGACCGAAGAACCCACTTTTACAATCACACAATGGAGACTGTGATTAATAAGTATGGGGTAACCCATAAAAACTCCACGACCCATCACCCACAATCGAATATCCAAGCCGAGATCTCCAATCGAGAGATTAAATCAATCCTTGAGAAAATGGTTAGCCCGAACAGGAACAATTAGAGCATTCAGTTAGATGATACTTTTTGGGCATATAGAATGGCATGTAAGACCCCAATTGAAATGTCTCTATATTGGGTGGTTTTTGGAAAGCCGTATCACTTACTGGTTGAGTTTGAAAACAAAGCATATTGGGACATAAAAAGCTTCAATATGAATTTATATGAAGTTGGTGTGCACCAAAAGCTTCAATTGCAAGAGTCTAGGGAGATTCAGAATGACTCCTATGAGAACACTGTAATTTACAAGGAGAAAACCAAGGCATAACATGATAGTTTAATCAATAGAAAAGACTTTGACGTTGACCAAAAAGTCATTTATTCCAATCATGCCTTCAGTTATTTTTGGGAAAATTGCCGTTAAAATGGATTGGACCTTTTGTAGTGATGAGAGTTTTTTCGCATAGGACGATAGAGATTATGAGCGAGGAGACTTCTAAAGTCCTAATGGAAACCGTTTAAAGCCCTATTATGAGAGTTTCCAACCGGAACTAGTCGAGGAAACACTTCTCGATGACCCGTTCATAATTTGAGACTTAGGGAAGTGAATACATTGTGTCGATGACATTAAATAAACTTGGTTTTGATCATCCGTATACCATTGACACAGCTTCATTTTTGTGGCTCTGTGAATAAGTCGTGCCGACGATGTTAAATGAACTTGGTTTTGTTCATCCGAGATATTCCATCGATGCAATTGTTATTTCATTTTGTTTTATTTAAGCATAATTTTAGTGCTTTGTTTTATTTTGATGATCATGAAAAAAATTCTATTTTACTTTGGAGCAATAGTATGCTAGGTTTACTTTGTTTGTGATTTTGAAGGATTAGGATGCTCTTAGAGAATTTTGAAGGCAACAAACGGGAATGTTTGAAGAAAATGAAGCCAAAATGCAGCTTCTCTACATGCATTAATTAGCATATATTGCAGCCGGCAGCCAAAATGAACCATTTATCAGCTAAAATTTCAAAAATGTAGTTTAGTTATTGCAGACCGCAATATTTGTTGTGGCCCGCAACACTGGTAAATAAAAAAAGTTGCGTAAAAGAAAAGGGATGGGTCTAGTCCAATAACTCACTGCTAGACACAGCATATATTACGGCCCACAACCACCTGCATCTTAGTAACCCAAATTTTCCACCTCCCCCCCCAATTTCACTCCGTCTCTCAATATTTCATTCCTTAACCCACTCTCTCTTATTTCCTTCACCACATACATCTCTTCCTCCACCCTTATCGCAAGAAATCCATTGTCCCAACCATCTTATCCGACCAAAATTCTCCTTTCTACATCCTCCTTCCACTCCTCCACATCCCCAACTCCCGAATCCTTCTCCATTCCCCCAAAATTTGATTTAAGAACTCAAGAACCCTAGGAATTAGGGATTCTTAAATTTTTGGTCAAATTCAACCTATCTTGCATACATTTGGTTTATTGGTGTTCTACTTAGACTTCCCATCACTTCCACGGTAACACTTCTCACTTTCTTGGTTAATTTTAAGCATTTTGAAATTGGGTGTTATTGAGATTTTGTATAATGCTATAGTTTGAGATTCTGTGAAACCATTTGTGATATGGTATTGATTTTTTGGGTGTTTGTTGAGTACTTGTGAGCTAGTAGCATATTGGGGATGATTATTTTGGTGATTGAGGTTTGTGACACTTGTTGTGACACTTTGTGAAACTTTGCCACACTTTTTGTGACACTTATTTTGGCCCTTTCTAAAATTTTGTGGCATAGTGTATCTTTGTTTATTTTTGGAGTTTGTTCTTGCTGTTAGATATTTTATGGTTTGAAAAGAGGTAGAACTAATGTTGTTGCTAGTTCATCCTGACCATCTGCGGTTGACCATATGGGGTTGACTGGCATTATAGACCAATACGCTAGACGGTAAGCAAACTTGGTCACCTATAATTGTATAATTATGTCAACAAAGTGTGCCTATCATAACACTTTGGATGAGATATTGGGATTGTGGCAACCTATTTTGCAATTTTTTAAGAAGATCAGCTTGGACGGTTTTCTGTACAAGCATGTGTGGACCTACACTAGGTTCACACTTGATTTCCAGCCACACTCAAGAAGGAGAAATGGGAGGATTGGATATACACCTCATTTTTCCTAAATGATGAGGCATATGTGGTGAGTTATGAGTCATTTTCCAAGATTTTTGGATGGGAGCTTGGGACAGGGGTTAGTGGTTTTGCCAATAACCTTGGTTTTTGCGAGATGGCCTTTAGGTTGGTGATCACCGGGAGGGAAAGAGGCATTACTAACAAGGCCTCCCTCATTGTCCATCCAGCTTTGTGCATTGTCATCACTTACTGGTCATGGCAGTGGTGTGTCAAGGCAAAGTCACTTATTGTCCCAGTAACTTTGTGAAGTGTCCTTGGGCGATGAAGTCTGTGGGACAGGGTCATCCAGAATGGATGGATTTATTGGCCAATCGATGCATCAAGGCTTCACGGACGTACAAAAGAAAGATAATTATGAGAGGATTAGTGACCCTCATTTCCTACGAGGTTGGGATACAGCCGCCGAGCATAACTTAGTCCATTTCAGCCAAGCATGACTGCTACCTTTCCATTGACAAGCTACTCGACTCCAAGATGTTGCATGATGCTGGGATGGCTATATTTGGATTTGGGGGCAAAAAATTTGGTCATGTTCATCATGCTTTCCCAACCAGACACGGTGGCCATCACTGCAGATACACCGATCTGCGAGCTTTTTGTACTGCCAGATCCTGATTATAGCAAGAACTTTTAGGCTGCACTACAGGTGGTGGATTATCATATGTGATAGCTGCCACTTGTGCCAGAGTCACCTCCCTACGAGTAACATCAGGATACACCCAATCTGAACCAGAAGGTTGCTAGCCTCCAGCAGCAAAACACCATGGTGCTTGATAGGCTTGCTCATTTTAAGGGTAGATTTGACTAGTTTCAGCTAGATGTCAGTTGCAGTTCCATCAGGTCCATCAACAATTCCAGCAGATCCATCAACACCTTTAACAGTCTAGGACAGAGTGGGAGATAGCCGAATACAGACTTGGTGGATTGGAGGAGGGGATTGACACCATCATCTCCTTGATGCGTTCCCCTTAGATAATCGACTCTTCTGTTAACCGAAGGTTTGCCGCGCTCGCAGGCAGAAGTAGGGGGCCCAAAGGAAAGCTCGTCATCATGGGGAAGTTGGACCCTCGTAGTCTCAGTTGTGAGTATTTTCCTACATCCTTTATTCCACACTTATGCTTTGATCATTTATGTGGATTGGGGACAATGCTAGATTTTAAGTGTGGGGTGAGGGAATTAGTTTAGCTCATTACTAGCATATGTTTATGATATTGCTCGTTGTTCCATTGTAATTAATAAATTCTTAGGAAGTTTTTAAAATAATGAAAAAATGAATTTCGCTAAGTTGAAAATCCGCTCGCGGGCAACTTAGGCAAAAATGAAAGGCCTGAATTGATCGAAAACTCAAAAGGGAGATCGATTCAAAAATTGAGAGGCCTAAATTGTGTGAAAAAGGTGAGGCGCGAGGAAAAAGCAATGAGAATTTAGGATGAAAACCCAAAAGGGCTCATACGTAAATGAGAGAAACTGAGAGAATTTGAAGAAAAAAATTGAATGCTCATATTGCCACTTTGGGAACTTCTGGGTAGATTTAACTTCGTTTGCCTTAATTTTGGATGATGAATACCTCACTTGGGTGCAATATTATTTTAGAAGTTTTGTTGGATTGAATATTTTAGGCACAAATATGGGGATGGGTAGACTCTCATGTTTAGGGTGAAAAGAATTTTCAAGAGAAAAGTTTCCAATATGTTATGGGGTAGAAAATCTATGAACCCACTTAAGCTTAGATCATTTATCCTAGAGGACGAGTAAAGGACTAAGTGTGGGGTGTTTGATGTGTTCAATTTATATCCCATTTTTAACACATTCAAAGTCTAATTTTGTATTAGATTGGGGACTTAATTGAAAAGAAATTAGCATTTTATCAAGTAAGGGTTAGGATGAATTCATATATTTTATATCCTGATTCTTTATTTTATTAGTGTTTTAGGTCTTGTTAAAGTGATCGGGTTTGGAAGAGTTCAAGTATTGAGGAAAAATTGAAATAATTAGAATATGTGAAAGAGGAAGGCCAAATGTTCGGTGGCAGCAGTAAAAATATCCATATTTTTCATTGCGGGTTGCACTATATACCGCGGCCCGTAGCTAAGTCAACAGGGCTAAGTACGGTTCAATGAAGGCATGGCAGGCCGCAGTATATACGGTGGCCCGCAACGATATTATTTTGGGATGATATAAAAATTTCTTTTTTCAGCCCCAAATCCCTTATCTCATTTATTGCACTCGAAATTCTCCCCAAAAACCCTAGAACACATTTATTTCTACATTTTTTCTTTCTTATGTTTACCAACAATTTTTGTTCTTTTGTTATGGGTTTAGCTAATCTAGGCTAAATATACTCTTGGAAGTAATTGGTAAGCATTTCTAGCATAAATTTGTGAGATTTGATTTATCCTATTTTGTGCGTTGATTATCAACTATATTTTGTGCTTTATTGTGTGATTAATGCATGATTTAGACTAGGATGATCAACTAGTTGATGATTGTGTGTTAATTACTTGCTAAGTTTTTGGTCAAACCTGTAAGACTTTGACTTTTTGTCGATGTGATTGTGATTTGTTGATGTTAGGTTATAACTGTGTATGACAACTAATTATGATTATTGATTGATGAAATCAGATAAATTAATGATGAATTTGAATGGGTTTGACTAATTGTCTATGTGGCTCACTAATAACGATTAGCGTGAAGGCCAATTCTCGTAGTTTTTATTAGTAAATATATTTATGCTATCCCAATATTTCCTCGCTTATAGGATATTGTGTTAGTTGTATTAGGTCTCCATGTTTATTGTTATTCTCAGGGAAGTCTATGACACCAATTGTCTAGGGTGACCTGAGGGTAAGGGTTAGTGTGGCACCGATCGCCCACTCTAACTATAACCAAGGAGAAGCGAGAAATATCTTCACTCAAAAGGTGTTGGTAAGTTATCCACAATATGTGGTTAATGCATAAAAATATGATAATTAATCAATGATCAAAGGATGAATGGTAATGTAAACCAATTGCGCCCAAAACTCGTTATCATATCAGTTACATATCTCCATACTAGTTGTGATCATATTTACATAGTTATTTCTATTTGTTTGTTAATCTAGTTGTTTAAAGTAGTAATAGTGTTTTCAAAAATAAAACCCCCCAACTTCGTTACCACACACGTAGAGTGACATCTTTGAGAGGTAATTTGGGCCTATAAATACTATCTTTGAGAGGCCCGACGATGGCCTCTCAATTCCCCTTTTTTATGCTATTAATCAAGTGTCTAGGTTTGCTAAGTTCCCTAAAGAGTTATGCACCTCTAAGAGAACTTAAGCATTGAAAATTAAAATTGGTGGACAAGTGGCAGATCTTTTTTAGAAGAAACTACCTCATAAATGCAATGATCCCGGTATGTTCACTATCCCTTGTGTCATAGGTGGAAATGTTTTTGAAACAAGCAATGATGGACCTAGGAGCCTCTATTAATGTAATTTCGTACTCTCTATACAAGGCTCTAAATTTAGAGACTTTTCATGAAACTAGGGTGATTATACAACTAGCCGGTCATTGCCAAGCTATTATGAAAGGATTAGTGCAAGATATGTTGGTAAGATTGAATAAACTATGGGGAGAAAAACACGGGTGCAGCGAAAGATGGCCCAAATCAAATCTCTTCCAAATACACAGTGTAAGATGACAATGTCTTCTACGAGAGCTTCCCCTTCGTGTAGTCGTTGGATTTGCGAATGAATGTTGGGTTGGGCCACCTCGAATGGCGTAAGAGCTTGGAAAGTTCAAATCCGGTCAAGATCCAAATAAAAAAGAAGCTAACTAACAAGTAGAAAATAAATGCAGCATGAACACAACACAATTTAAGCATGGAAAACTCCTCAGACCAAGGAGTAAAAACCACAGGTCTCGTAAGCCACTAAAACTCTTCCATTATAATTAATAATAATGGGCACACAAGTTCTCCCTAGAACTAACTAGAGGAATAAAAAAATTCATCAAGATATCAACACCTATCTTGGTAAATAACAAGCAAACGAGAGATCTAATCAAGGTAGAAACCAAACTGAAAAACCAACCTCTGTTAACACCGTTTTCCCCTCTGAACACCGATCTAAAAAGCTTAGAATTAGATCTCCACTATTCACAATGTGCACCTAAGGCTCATGAATAACATATCCAAAGGTCAGAGCGATCTAACAGTTGAATCTCTATAAATATCTGGAATACCACGGCTAGTCTGTAGCCTTAAAACCTACCCCAATTTCCTTTTTCTCTCCTATCTCTTTTGTTATTTTCTCTCTACCTTTCTTTATTTTATAGGAGCCTTATATACCCCTAGGTCAAGTATTAATTGGTTCAAAGGTAATAGGCCCAATAAAACATTTGGGTCAATACCCAAATCTTCTCAAATTAGGAGGTCAAACCCAACAAACTCCCTCAACCGACTAGTTGGAAAGTAAGGTTAACCTTGCAGCACCATGAAAAAACTCAAACTTCCTCTCGGAAATACTTTCGTCAACATATTTGATCCATTATCATCCATGTGAATTTTCTCAAGTTCGAACAAATTAGAATCTAACATGTCACGAATCTGATGATAACGATTATCTATATGCTTGGACTTCGAGTGGAAAGAAGAATTCTTCGCAAGATGAATGGAACTTTGATTACCACAATACAAAAAGTACCTTGATTGCTTAACTCCAAGCTCCCTCGTGAAATTACTTAGCCAAAACATTTCTTTTGTTGCTTCCACAATGGCTATGAGCTCAGCTTTGGTAGTGGAAAGTGCAACGCACTTTTGCAAATTAGATTATCATGCCATTGCTCCCCTAGCCAAACAAACCATTTACCCAGAAGTAGATTTTTGATCATCCAAGCGCCCGGTCAAATATGAATATGTATAATCAACCAAAGGCTTCTCACACCTTTACGTTACTTGCAAATTCAATGTTTTCCAAATATACCTTAGATTCCACTTCAAGGCTTACCAATGCTGCTTTCCCAGATTAGATTGATAACGAGTCACAATACTCACTGCATAAGAAATATCCAGTCTTTTACAAACCATGACATACATCAAACTACTAACTGCTAGCGAGTATGGAACATCATTCATACTTAACTTTTCATCATCCGTAGATGAACATTCCGAAACAATAAGCTTAAAGTGGGAAGCAAGGATTACTTACCGTTTTAGCTTTATCGATGATGAATTGCTAGAGGACCCTCACAATATATTTTTCTTGACTCTGGTACAACTTCTTAGCTTCTGGATCACACGTGATTTGAATACCAATGATTTTCCGTGCGGATCTGAAATCCTTCATAGCAAAGGAATGACTCAAAATCCTTTTCAACTCGTGAATCATCGACATATTCATTCTAACAATCAACATGTCATCCACATATAGTAAGAGAATAATGAAATCACCATCGGATAATTTTCTTACAAAGACACAATGATCGGATGTAGTCATCACATATTCATGTATAACCATCACCAAGTTAAACTTCTGATACTATTGCCTTGTAGCTTGCTTCAAGCCATAAATACTCTTCACCAACTTGCAAACATAGCCTTATTTCCTTTTTTATTGAAAGCCCTCTGGTTGTTCCATGTAAATATCAACATGTAAGTCTCCATGAAGGAAAGTTGTTTTCACATCCATTTTCTCAACCACTAGATCAAGACTAGCAGCCAAGCCAAGAACCAATCGAATGAATTTCATCTTCACCACAAGAGAAAATATCTCCCCAAAGTCAAAACCTTTCCTTTGAAAAATACTTTCGCAACCAATCGCACCTTGTAACGATGTTGAGAAGTATGTTCATCCTGTTTCAATCGATACACATATCGATTCTTCAAAGATCTTTTTTCCTTAGGCAACCTTACCAGCTCGAATGTACTATTTCATCTCATCCTCCATGGCTTCCATCCACTCATTTTTGTGCTCATCTTTCATAGCTTCTTGAAAGCTTGCATGCTCTCCCCCATCAATGAGGCATACATACTCATTTGGCGAGTACTTACTAGAAGGAATTCCAGCACGAGCAGATCTTCTCAACTCTTGAGAAATAACATTAGACCCAACATTCTTTGCCTCATTCTCAATTACAGTCTCTGAGATGGATTCATTATTAAAAAATAGCATTAAAAGAGCTAGAACCAAGATCCATACCTTGATCTTGAGCATCATCATTGAGCACCGGTGTAGAGACAATGGCAATAGTATGTGCATCAACCATTTCCTCATTAACCTGAGTAGGAGAAACACTCTCAACCTTGTCGATTTCTTCAATGGTATAGTTCTTATTGAATACAACATCTCAACTCCGAATAAGCTTCCTATCAACATGATCATAAAACTGGTACCTAAACTCATCAAGTCCGTATCCAACAAAGATACACTTCTTCGTCGTGTCATCCAATTTTAACCTCTCATCCTTCAGAACATGCACATTTTCCATGAGTCCAAATACTCGAAGGTGATTTAGGAGACATCCTTGCCACTCCAATCATGGTTCGTCACATCAAAATTATAGGGAACACAAGGCGTGAGATTTAGCACATGTACAATGGTACTCAATGCTTTGGCGACTTTTCTTGTGAAAGCAAACATCTCACCCTTTCAACCAATGTTCTATTCATCCTTTCAGCCAACCTATTTAACGATGGCGTCATTGGAGGAAATTTTTGATGATGAGTACCCTGAGCTCAACAATAAGCATAAAATTGTCCAATTTACTCTCCCCCATTGTCAGACCGAATACATTCCAGTTTCTTCCTGGTTTCCCTCTCTACAGATGCTTGAAGTCCAACACTTGATCTTTCATCTTCAAGGTATAAGACCAAATCTTTCGAAAGTGATCATCAATAAAAGTCACAAAGTAGTAAGCACCACCAAGTGACCGAGTCTTCATTGGTCCGCACACATCGGAATGTACCGAGTCAAGAACTCCCTCTTTCTTCAATGTTGTACCTTATTTAAATGAGACTTTATTCTTCTTACTGGCCATGCAATGAGAGAAAATCTTCAACTGTGTATTCTGAATCCCAAAAAGTATATTCTTATTTGCCAAAATGCCTAAGCCTATCTCACTGATGTGACCCAAGCGTTTATGCCACCGCTCTAAAGAACTATCACCATCACAAAGGTTGATGTGACCTTTGGAAACTCCAAAGTGAGAAACATACAATATTCTCTCAACTCTAGTCCCTCTAGCAACAACCATCGAGCCCTTTATCAATTTTCACTAACCATTGCCAAAGGCACTACAATAACCTTCATCATCCAATCTTCCAACTGACAAAAAATTAAAACAATGATCGGGAATATATTTTACCTCTGTCAAAACAAGCATAGATTCATTACTAGTCTTAACACAAATTTTGCCAATTCCAACAACATGTGCATATGCACTATTGCCCATGCGAACAACACCATAATCACCAACATAATTAGAGGGAAAAAATCTCTCTGTGAGGTGGTATGTGTAGAAGCGCCACTATCTACAATCCAATTCATCTTATCACAAGAAATATTACTTTTCTCAAAAATTTCACAAACAAGGAGAAAATCATCAACAAGAGTAACATTATCATTA
>JAULKK010314704.1:0-11723 GCA_032355705.1 Rubia peregrina
AGAAGATAGATTTTCCTCTGGGTTCATGCATATAGAGGTGGATATAAGCCTATATAAAGAGATATATATATATATATATATAAGCATGTAAAAAGGGGGTTTTTGGTTGGTTTTCTAAGTTATGAATTGAAAGACAACCCAATTATCAAAGTAAACTAATTATCCTATCATACAACAAGCTACTAAAAATGGTAAAATCACAACTAACAAAGCCTTGGGGACAATTGATATCCACTTCCAAACCACTTACATATCCTAAACTCATTCACCCATTCCTTCACATTAAGCATATAGGGAATGTTATCACTTCCATTTGAAGATAAACATTCATTTCTTCTTAGCTAGTAATTTGCAAAGACGTTCAATGACCATTTGCAAACCTCATTCATAAGCACTTCAGAAAAACAACGCCTAAAGGTGTTTCATCAATGGAAGTATATACTAAGAACCATAAATTTGATAACAACTACAAGCATTAAACCAAATGCCTAGACATTTAATCAAACAAAGTATTTATTAGACTAAACCTAGAATGAACAACATTCAAGATTCAATATTTCATTGCTACCTTAGGAAAATATGATAACAAACAACATTAACATACTCATCTAGCAAGATTAACATCATTTACCACAAGAAGATCTAATTCCATGTTCTTGGATTTTCATGCAAAGGTGAGAATAAATTGTACAGTTTCCTAGCAATTCTAGCATTTAATCATACAAACATTTAATATTCTCACACAACCCATAACATTAATGAAGTAAACAACAACACTAATGGCACAATAAATACTTCACAAACAATGCTCATGAAAGAATAAAAATAGAGTCTAAATACATGGGTTTGGAAGCTTCAAACAATTTCTCCAAAGTGATAAGTTTAGCTAACACAAATCATACTAACATTCATGGACAAATTCAATCATAAACAAAGAGAGAGAGAGAGAGAGAGAGAGAAAAGATGAAGAGAAATGAAGAACTAGGGTTTTTAGAAGATGATTTTCAGCTAAGTGAAAGGTTAGAATGAAGATAAGACAAGGGGTATTTATAGTACAAGTTGTAGTAAGAAGACTAATAAAAATGGGAGTCGGGAGCCTGGGGCACGCAGGATGTAGCACCCGGGCGGGTGCACACGAGCTAGGACTTGTGCGGGTGAGCGCGTAGGCTCTAGTGCCTGGGAGGGGACGCGTGCAGGCTGCAGTACGCGAGCGTTCAGAATCAGGAGCTGGTTTTACTCCGACGTGCCTGGGTGGGGACACTCGCAGGCTGCAGTGCGTAGGTGAGTGGAATCAGGAGCTGGTTCCAGGACTGGTTATACTCCATGTCTAGGGTGCGCGGTTGATCACCCGGCGGCGCTCCCGATCTTCTTCAGTCGGCCGGTCTTCACATAGGTCAGCCGGTCATCCTTCTTCAAATCCGGACTTTTCTTTTACCAAATCGTATTGGCCTTCACTTCTAAACCCTTATTTCCATGTGAATATTAATTCTTGAATCTTTCACCTTGAACATGATCATAAAATACCTTCTGTAAACACCTTAACCTAGAGACTTTGGATATAACTCCTATATCATCATCCTAACTTTCTTACCAACAAAGCATCCATTATTATTACACAAAATATTAGTCTATTACAAATATGAGTTTCAAATGTGCTAAAAAGAGATGAGCACATCACTCATAAGGACACAATTCCATTAGATTCAAAGTAGGTTAAGAGAAGAAGGATTTAGATATGAAAAATTAAAAATGGTCATCCAACCCCAAACCTACCTAAATCTAGCAATCTTCCAACAAATTGATGACAAAAGAGATGCTTAATGCTTCAGAAAATACATGCATTTGGCGTCTCATCACGAAATATATTTTATGATACTTTTTTTGGTAGACATGTCGAAAATAACAGTCAAGAAACTCAGTTGACTGAGTCGGTATATCGATTAAAATATTAAATTCGAGTGTCACCGTATATGATCCCTACTCAGACACACACTTAATCTGAGTCTAGGTAACATATGTTTATGTTAGAAATGGGCAGTCCCCAAATGATATATACACTAATTAATCATACTAATACAAGACTAATACTCTGTGAAATAAAGTTACCATTGATGACCCCATTCGAGCAATCGTGGTTCTATACACTCAATTATGTTGTATCCTTTTCATCTATGACATAAAATGTCCATTAATGTTAGACATAGAATGAATGGGCATCTAAAGAAAACAAAAAAAATACATGTGCATGTGTGCGATGTCGGTCAGGGTTATTTTTGTGATTTCATAAGCCAAATGCATTTGACTGACATCGGACATTCATACTATGTTCTTGGAAAAATACCATTCTAGTCTAGAATCTACCTTAATTTATGATCAACACTTCTCATTAGTTATACATGATATTATTTCCACTAAATCCACACTATACACTACATAACATGTAATATAATCATGAAAATAATCAAAAAAAATTGTCATAGATGTGACGTCGGTCGTGCTTATTCATGCTATCACATGTACCGAACGCACGTGACCGACATCAGACATTCATACTATGTTCATGCAAAAATAACATTCTTTCCTAGAATCAACATTAATTCATGCCTAGTACTTCTCGTTAGTTATACATGACATTATTTCCACAAAATCAACATTGTACACTATATAACATGTAACACATTCATATCAATTCATGATGACATTCAATGTTTCTTTCATAAAAAAACAATAAGGATTCAACCAAAAGAATTGCAAAATAAACATGTAATGGATGAAAACTACCTCAATTTGCATATGGAAATGTTCCAATCTCTAGTACTTGTGGTAGCTTAAAAGGAAAATTTTGATTCCACACTTGATTGTTTGATATCGTGTGAATTAATAGAAAGTTGAGGGAATGTATTTTGGTGGGAGAGTTGGAGGAGATGGGAGATTGACACTTTTTTTTTTGGAGATGAGTTGAGATGGGGGCTATGTGTATTTTTACAGAATTGGGTTGCCTAATTTTTTGTTTTCCTGCTAATGGGAAATGTGGGTGTTCAAAACTTTTTTCCCTTTTAAATTTTTCAGAATGACCAAAAAATTACTGCATCGCTCACTTTGTCGGTCATTCAGTGGGGTTTGATGCGGTCCGTTCCGAGCCAGCAACGTCATTGGGCCCAATAATGTCATAAAGCCAAAGTCGATAACAGTTTGGTTGGCATGTTGATTGGAGCACCAAGAGATGTGATGTTGCACCATTGATGCCAAAAAGGTTCAATCTTTATTGTTAGAACAACTGTGTCTTTACTTCTTTTGTAAATTGAAATACATAAAAAAAAGCTTCGACCTTTAGTCTTGTTAAGTAAACCATGGCTTGACCTCTTTCGTAAATTGACATACATGCCAAAAGGTTCTACCTTTATTCGTGTAAGGTCAACCATGGCTTGAATTGTTTTCGTAAATTGTCATTCATGGAAATAGGTCCGACCTTTAGTCTTGTTAGGTCAAATATATAGGCAATACTTGGTTGATCATATTATATGAGCAAATATTTGACCTTTACCCTTATGATTGGGTATATGGTTGAATCTGATACATGGTCGACGTAACTACGCAACCAAACATTTGATCTTTACCCATTTGAAAGGGTTTACCTTTTAAGACGATACTTGGTCGACCATATTACACGAGTGAAGAATTAACATTTACCCATTTTTTAGGATATACGGTTGAATCCAATACACACTCAACATAATTACACAACCAAAGATTTGACCTTTACCCATTTGATAGGTTTTACCCTTAAAGGTGATACTTGGTCGACCATATTTTACCATTAAAGATTTGACATTTACCTATATCATGGTTCGGTTGAATCTGAAACACGGTCAATGTAATTACACGACCAAAGATTTTACCTTTACCCATTTGATAGTGTTTACCCTTGAAGGAAATACTTGGTCGACCATATTACACAAGTAAGTATTTGACCTTTACCATTTGATAGGGGTATACAGTAGAATCTGATACATGATCGATGTAATTACACGACCAAAGATTTTACCTTTACCCATTTGATAGGATTAACCCTTGAAGACGATACTTGGTCGACCATATTACAAAGTAAAGATTTGACCTTTAACCATTTGATGGGGTGTATGGTTGAATCCGATACATGATCAACGTAATTACACAACCAAAGATTTAACCTTAATCCATTTGTTGGGGTATATGGTAGATTCCGCTACAGTGTCAATGTAATTACATGACCAAAGGTTTTACCTTTACCCACTTTATAGGGTTTACCCTTAAAGGCGATACTTGGTTGACCATATTACACGAGTAAAGATTTGACCGTTTACTAATTGTAATTTTCTAAATACAATCGAAGATTAAACTTAAGGTACTTCTAATATTTATCGTGAATCATGAATTTTTTTCGTACTTAGTAATTTAAAATACTTATGTTAAATTATATATATATATATATATATTTGAATATTATAACATTTGAATGTCATAAACTTAGGTGCATAAAGTTGAATATTAAAATCGGATCAAATTCATAAGAATAATAAATAAGATAATAGCATTAATAATACAATAATATAAACACATAAATAAATTTATGCACCTAAAAGTATAACAATTTATTATTAACCATGGAAAAATAAATAATAATAATAAGTAATTATGTGAAAATAAATTATGAATGAATAAAATTACAATCCAATGATCTATATAAAATACATGAATAATAATAATTATCATAATATTAATTATAATAAATAAACAAAGTAAATTTAAATTTCAAAATATTGATAACAATAAATAAATATTTTTAATAAAGGGAAATAAAATATAGTAAATATATACATATTAAATTAAAACTATAAGTATAAAGAGAAAATATCAAAATAAGAAGACAAAATGTTGCATACCTTTAAACACACATTAACATGTAATTGATTTGTTGTCAATCGATCCTTAACCTGATATATCAATATAACTATCATTCTAAAATCCTACTCTACCACATTCCATTTTCATTCCACAACCCTCCTTTCTTCTAAACTATACATGTCATAGCAGCAGAACGACATCGCAACAATTAGTTGTACACCAACCCTTTTGCTAAATAAAACCCACCGATTCCTTTCTTAGAAAACAAATTCAACATTGGTTTCAAAACACTTTGAAATTCCAAAGACACCATAGTCACCATGACAAACTTCAATTCTGTCAACTAACATCCCTCATTCTTCTGGAGTGGGAAGCCCATCGACAAGAACTTCACTTGAGTAATTTGAAGGTCTTCCACAATAATTTTACTCGAGTAGGAGAACATCATTGATAAAGAGAACGGAGAGAACCAATCATCAATCGATCGGTAGTCAATTCTTTTGTCAATCTCATAATCTAGTTCCAAATAAAGGTAATCGAGTATTTTTCTCAAAACTTTATTTTAAACAAAACAATAAATATTAGTAACAGGCGCAAAATAATCATAGATCTGAAATAACTGCGTCGGGGGAAGCTTTTGGTATAGCAAAAGGAGAATGGAGCCGACAAGGTATAGATCTATATACCTCAATCTCCTATGCATCCTAATTTTAACCGAGTATACTATAAAAATACAATTTTAATCTATAAGAAATAATTACTCTCATCTAGATGTAAGCATGTCTCATGTAACCGAACCTTCCATCAAAAAGACTAGTTTTATTTATAAAACAATAACAGTAATTTTATTAGAAGATTTGATAGGTGATATAATCCTATGTCAAACTAACATTTTAAGGATTTTTTTCATAAATAAAGTTAGATTATGATCATGAATGATTTATAAATAAAAACATATTTGTGTAAAGCAACTCAAATACTACTTTATTTTAAATACCATTACTTAGGTTTAGGATACAATTATAAGATAATTAATGATTAAATAATCTATTTGATTTATGATTATTTTAAAATATATATATATATAAATTTAAGTTAATTCATTGTCCTTAAAATTGCTATAAGAAACCTATTATTTTTTTTGAAAAATGAAGGATGATGTATTATAATATAAATACTTTGAAAATATGATTTGTACATTAAATTATATACATGAGATTCCCATTTTACCCCTACCATTAAGATTAATTTAAGGTGTATTTTAAGATTCTAACTATCTATGTAAATTATTAAATTTAAAAGTGGAATATAAGTAAGAAATATCTTCGGCTAAGAATGTGACTCAAACTGTTGAAACCAAGAGTGAAGGTTATATCAATAAAAAAGTAAATGAAAATGAACCAATAAACAAGAGAATGAAAATTCAACTATTAATCAAATGTAAAACAATACTAATAAGTTTACTGTTTTAACATAAGTGAGCGCACTTGAGGAACCTGAACAAATTCCCGAACATTTTGAACTAAATTAAAGGTGAGTGTTTCATCGCTTTTGCATAAATATGAAAAAATGAGACAGTATCATGATTATGTTAAATAGGTACAAATTGTTGAATGTGTTATTTTAGTGTATTGACATGCATGACATGTAGTATAATATTGATTAGTGTCTAGTTTTATATGTGCATGATAGGATGAGAACGGCGTGTACTTTATCGCTCCAAACTCAAATTGAATGATATTATGTGTACGATTGGCTTGTACTTTATCTTGCCTTATCTCTGTGATTATTTTCTCTCTGCTACATGACTTGAACTTGTACTTGTTAAATTCGGGGTCCCCGGTAGGATTGTTATTCGGTCGAAATTGGTGGGGATGGTAAGGGCCGGACCGTCGACTAGATCGGCTGCACCTGATGTTCGGTATGCTAGCATAACCATCTGTTTTCTGAAACGAGCTCATACTTGAATGGGGTTTTGGGCGTGGCTAACAAAAATGTGAATTTCTTGAAAATTTTGATTTGAAAACTCTTGACCTTCAGGCAATTTTGAAAACTATTTTCGGTCTATGCTTGGTTCGATGATTACAGTATCCACATAGGAGCTTGACTACGACTTGGTATAACCGCCTGTATCCTTTTACTACATGTTAGGAACTATGAGCTATGTGTAAGGAAATAGTTGATCACTTAAATCACTCGGTAATTCATTCTGGTGAACCTCATTGAGCAAAGGAAGCTCACCCTAGTTTAATCAACCCTAGCAGGTGTACCAGTTGTGGTCGAGGAATCGTTGAGCGACGTGCGAGAAGTCTTTAATTCTTTTGAGCTAGGATCGAGTAAAATAAATTTTAGTGCGTAATACACTTTAGTTATCTGTCTTCGATCCGAATATTAAACTACTGTTAAATAATCTTTACTCTTAACACTTGTATTATAATAGTAAGCTAGGATTGGCTATAAATTATGTTACACGCTTCCACATAATCTTTTCTCGTTCTACATTTGAAGTTCAACTCTAGTTGGACTCTTAGTAACACACCCTAAATAGACTTAGGACATTCTAATGAGCAAGTCGGTCGAAATGAGGGTGTTACATGTTACCCATTTAATGGTTTGTACGGTTGAAACTGATATACGATCAGCGTAATTACACGACCAAAGATTTGACCTTTACCTATTTGATAGGGTTTACCCTTGAAGGCGACACTTGGTCGACCATATTACACGAGCAAAGATTTAACCTTTACCTATATGTTGGGGTCTACGATTGAATCCAAAATACGATCAACATAATTACACAACTTAAGATTTGACCTTTACCCATTTGATAGATATTACCCTTAAAATCGATAATTGGTTAGCCATACTACACAGGTAAATATTTGATCTTTAGCCATTAGATAGGGTGTACGGCTGAATCCAATACATGGTCGACATAATTACACGACCAAAGATTTTACCTTTACCATTTTGATAGGTTTACCCTTATAGTTAGTACTTGGTCGACCATATTACACGAGTAAATATTTAACCATTACCCATTTGATGGGGCATAGAGTTGAATCTGATACACGGTCGATGTAATTACATGACCAAAGATTTGACCTTTACCCATTTGATATAGTTTACTCTTGATGGTGATAGTTGGTCCACCATATTACCCGGGTGAAGTATTGACCTTTACCCATTTGACGAAGGATAAGGTTGAATCCAATACATGGTCAACGTAATTACACGACAAAATATTTTACCTTTACCCATTTGATATGGTTTGCCCTTGAAGGTGACACTTGGTCGACCATATTACACGAGGAAAGATTGGACCTTTACCCATATGATGGATTATATGATTGATTCTGATACATGGTTGATGTAATTACATGACCAAAGATTTTACCTTCACCTATATAATAAGGTTCAACCACGAAGGTAATACTTGGTCGACTATGTTACACGAGTAGATATTTGATCTTTACATATTGATGAGGTGTATAGTTGAATCAGATACACGGTTGACGCAATTACACGACCGAAGATTTGACCTTTACCTATTTGATAGGGTTTACCCTTGAAAGCGATACTTGGTCGACCATATTAACCTTGAAGGCACTGGTAGGTTCCCTCACAGTACCGGTTTCGTGAACTAGTGCTCCATACTTGGAAACTTTTTCATATTCTTGCTCTCTGTTTCAAAATTAAAAAAGTGTACCCCATTTAAAGCAATGTTGGGTAGCTGTTTATTTACTCATAGGCACTGGTATGTCATCCATAGGCATAGGTCTGATTACCAGTGCTCCATACTTGGAAAATATTTCAACTAGTACCTCTCTGGGTAGAAAAATTAATATAGTGCACCCCATTTAAAGCAGTCTCATGAAATTGCTTCAAATTAGCATAGGCACTGGTAATTAGAATATAGGCACCGATATGTTACCAGTGCTCCCCCTTGGACAAATTTGAGATCATCTCAAAACACCGTATGAACTACATAGGCATTGGTATGCATCCTTTCAAACCGGTGCTGAGGGGTTTAAAAAAACTTACCCATCTTCCTCATTCAAACGACAAGTTGAGTTCTTTTCCACTTCTCCAATTCATCCCACAATCTTCTCCTCCATTAATCCTCCTCTAACCCATGATCTCTACACCCATTACTCCTCCTTCTCACATCCACCCTATATGAGAACCCAAGCGGCACCCAAATAGGAACTTCAAAGCAAACCATAGAATAACAACTTAGAACTTAGGATCTACCGTTAGATCTTCTCATCCATCAATGGTATGTCAATTATTTGAAGAGTTATCTTCGTTTCATTTATTGTCAATAAAATTCAATGAAATTGGTATGAAAACTATGTGTACAATTAAATGCCTCAGAGAATCTAAATCAATGTGTAGTTGTTACAAGTTTTCCCCCATAGAATAACCCTTGACAATTTGTTGTTTGTAGTCAATGAGATGGGCAAGTGTTAACCTTTGTTGCATATGTTTATTATCTTGTGTTTTTTCCAAATGTTGAATAGGTTGCGTTGTTTCTTGGCCTAAATTGATTGAATGGTATCATGTCGGTTTTTTAAGAATGGATTAAGGGGTTTAATATACTCGTTTGTAATTTCATTCATATAATGTTGCTGTGATGTTTCATGGGAATAGGTTGGTTGGTTGGTTGTTGATTGTGTTTGATCAATCTTCAAATGGTTGGCAGGTTGTTTGGTGTGGTGTTTCATGGGCTTCATTGGGTTTGTAGAATGTTTTACTGAATGTTTCGTGGTTTGTGGAATGTTTCATGGGGTTTCATGGCTTGTCATGTCATTAACATACAAATGTTAGAATGGTTTTCATATAATTAATGGTTTGTAGTTGACCATCATAGATGCTGCCAAAATCCAAAAAAGACTACAACCAAACAGAAGAGGAGTGGACCACCACTGGAAAAATTGTCGAGGAGCAAGAAAATGTGGGGGAACAGAGACTAGAAATAGGTCCACCGGCGGTTCCCCTAAGAATCTAATTTGAGGAAGAAGGCAGTCCATCCGTCACTGCCAAACATGCTTCCCAAATAGGTTTGACTATGATAGTGAAGGCAAAAAAAGGACAAGCAGGTACTGATGATGTTTCCAAGGCAGGTGTTCGTGGAGAGGCATTCGAAAAGTTCAAGATTGTAACTTGGTGCACGTTACATGGAAAGACCATGCCAATAAATCATGCTTGCCAAGGATAGGGATCCCGTCCTTGTCATGTTTGAGTGTATTGATGGAAAAATTATGTGCACAAAATATTGAACGACTTTAGTGGCTTATTGCAATTATGCATTCCAGAGGCGATGAAGAAGGAGGTGTGGAAACACATTAAGGTAAATTCCTACAATTTAACATTGTGTAATTTAGAAGCAGAGTTCCATAATTTCTTTTAGTTTTATACCCCGTAGTCCTATTTCTAAATTGTTTAAATTGTCCTTGCAGGCAAGTTTCGAATGTGAAAGCAAGCTGATAGAAGAACAATGAAAGATGGTCAAGAAGGATTTGTTCAACAAGCCGTGTGATGCCCATCGAAATTGGAAATTAAAGATGGTAAAAATATACATACATGACGTGGAGAGCAGGAAAAACAAATCAAAGGTTAAACCATTAGAACACTACAAGTGGGTAGATGCAGATGAATGGAACATGTTCGAGCAAGCTCGGAAAAATGAAGACTTTATGATAAGTATAGCTCAAATTACTACAAAAAAATTATTTAAGTAAAAATTACTAATTGATTGTGTTATTGGCTTACTTAACATATTATTGTATCAGAAAATAAGGGAGACAACAAGCGCCCAGTCAAAGCAAAATAAAAACACCCACTGCACGAGTCCAAAAGGAAATAAGTCAACGAAGGAAAATCTAATTGAGTAGCTAAAAGAAAAGGAGAGAAATATGCTCGACGATTTAGGCTACAATGAAGAGGAGATCGAGTTGGGGCTTAGTGCTAAGAAATTCAAGGCCGACAAATCGCTAGTTCACCGGAGTCAAACAAGGGTATCAAAGAGAGCACCAAACCAAAGAAGTTGGAGCCATAGCTGCAGAAATTGTAAGTATGCAACTCCTATCAAAAAAATGCTTCTGACTATCATCTTTTTCACATTATTAACACAATCATATGAAAAACAGTTATGGATGAATGAGAAATCCGAGAAGGGAACCCTCGAGTTGCAACCCAGTGAAGATATTTTGATCAGAGCAACAAAGAAGAAGGATCACCCCGGTAGCTATAGGGGTACACAAACTGGACTGCGAGCAAATGTGGCTATCCCACATCTTGCAAGGACCAAGTGCAACAGTAGCTCCTTATCCCGGCAAAGAGAGCTTAATAAAGCCCATACTGAGCAATTGGGAGGTCGTTGCCGTACACCTCAAAGATACAATTTATAAACCCTAAATTCTTACTAAATACAATTAAGTAGATAGTGGTAAATCGGGGTCTTTCACAAAGAAGAGGAATTTTCCTAAGGGTTCATGCATATAAGGGTGGATATAAGCCTAGATGTATATATACATAGATATATAAAATCAAGAGGGGGTTGTTGGTTGGTTTTTCTAAGTTATGAAAGTAAAGACAAGATGATTAGCAAGGTTAAGTAACTATGCTAATCATGTAACAACCTATTAAAAAGGGTAAAAACTATAAATGACAAAGCCTTGGGGGCAATGGATATCCGCTTCCGAACCTCTTATCTATCATTGAATCCACTACTTTAAATACTTGTCGTGAAGATAAATATTCTACCCTTCTTTGATAGTAGTTTACAAGAGTGAATTCGACATCTCTCGCTAAACCTCACTAATGACCCCTTTAGT
>JAULKK010314714.1:0-11723 GCA_032355705.1 Rubia peregrina
ATGAGGGCAGTTTTGGGACTGGAGACCAAAACAATGCACTATAACATATGTTGGGGACCATTTGAACAATTTAGTCATATTTTAATAATAAAATCTCAATTGCATTTTGCAGACTTTTGTCAGTTTAAATATTTTTTCATGTACAACATTTATTCACGTGCATATCACGTGCTATAATTCAAGTACATATCATTTGCATGCATATTAGGTTTAACTACTTGAATATCTATGTGCTTATGCATATGAATAATCTATAACTTCATTTTATAGAGGAAGTACCCTAACTTCCGTGGAGGTTGTGGGAGCAGTCGGGGTTGTGGTGGTTTTCAGAATAGTCGTGGTCAATACCACGACTAGCTGGTGGAAACTACTATCCACTCAACAACTACATAGGACGTGGAGGCCTTGGTGGCTATGGCAGGGTCAACAATTACCCTGCAGCCCCTCAAGCTGGTACCGCCGAGTTTTAGCTTATATATCCGCATATGTTATATAGAAATGCGGATTTTTTTGTTGGTTTTGTTGATGTGGACTTCTGAGTTTGTGGAACTTGTGTATGAACCATGTTTTTGTAGTTTTTGGTGACATTTTCCCAACTTTCTCCACAATATCTCTATCCTTGATTCCCTAATCTAATAAACGCAAATTATTGAAATCCCTTCTCTATTCACAAACCATCTCAAACTTCTCTACCTTTTTTTTATTATCATTAATGTGTTTTGTAAAATTGCGCGTGATAAGCTCGTGATCGTTTCAATAAATAAACTTGCAAAAGTGTTAATGAATATATAAAAATTTTAGGAATAGTTTATTAATAAAACATTCATTTCTTCTTGATAGATTTTTCCAATTCATCTTTTACATTATTCACATGCTATGATTTATTTACGTGCAAAATAAGTCTATTTTACTCAGCAGAAATTAATATCATTTGGTGATATATTTAATATTATCTCTCTCTCTCTCTCTCTCTCTCTCTCTCTCTATATATATATATATATATATATGTATGTATGGATGCAATATTCACCAAGTCTACTAACCATGCACTACCAAAGTAAGCATCTGAAAGAGTACTGCCATTTTTTAAAAAAAAATTGTGTCAAAATACATTACTGAATGGTTCAGAAGATACTGTTCGCTAATTAAGTTGGAGAACAAAATTCTAACCCATTTACATGGGGGTAACAAGACACAATCATTATTCATCCTCGAAAAGAACCTTAAAAAATCTCTTGAGGCATTCCTTGAGAACTCACTCACAATATTTTTCCCTCGAGATGTCCATTCCAGGATAGTGGGACAAAATTTCAACATTATGTCTTAATAACATGTCTCATCATTAGGTTGTAGACCCATGGTCTTCTATATTTGGCCAACCATCATTTTCTCTACATTTGATCATGTTTCACTGTATAGATCAATAGTTTGCTACTCTCACACTCCGCCTTTTGAGTTTCAACTTCATGTTCACCTATAACCACACACTTCTATTATTTTCCCTGTTGTTTTAGGCCAAGAGGATGGAGACAAACCTTTTGTTATCCTCTAAGCTAAAAAAAGAGTAATTTCTTTTGACTAGTTTGCCATTAATTATGGAAGGTTGGTTCTTCAAGCTATATTTCACATGATTCTTCTTAATTTGAATGTGATGAATCTATATTTATTTTTCATGACAAACATGAATCTTAATATTGACTTCCTGGAGAGACTGAACCCAAGAACACTTATCAAAATCTAGGCTATTACCATGATTAGGAGCTTAAAGACCCTTGTCGTTATTGTTGTTGTTCGTCTCATTGATCATCGACTCCTCCTTAACGATGGGAATGGGCTTCACCTAGCTTCTCATTAAATTTCTTCTCGACCCTTGCACTCTTTGAAGCCTTCGTTTTCTTCTTTCTCTCCCCAAAAAATATCTCCTTCACTTGGCACACCATCGAACTGTCATTGATGACTAGAGAAATACTATTAAAGAGGTTTTATACCCCCACAAAAAAATTAGTGCCATATTGAGAAATGCTAAAGGGTTCACCAGAACAAGGGCGGGAATGAAATTTTTAGCCAATGCGATCGTTGGCACTGACGTGCTTTCTACGATACATGTGCACAAATAATATATTAAAATAGTACGAAATTGGTATGTGACAGATTTAATAATAATTGAGTTGAAGAAAATTGTTAGTCGCAATGAGAATTTCATTACTAAATTATTACCTTACAAATATAAAAGAATCTTGATTGTTTTTAATATTTGGTTAGAAAATTTTCTTGTCTCTATGACGTGCATAAATTTTACATATATATTAGAAGAGATAGGATATTCTGATATTAATTTGTATGCATATTAGGCTTAACTCTTAAATAATTTACGTGTGTGTATACATAAATAAAAAACTAATAATAAAGTTGGCAAAATAACCTACCTTTTATCACGTACATAATAGGAATCATTGTGTTTCGTTTGAGTATGATAGAAATCACTTTGATTTGGAGGATATTATGCTCTTAGTCTATGAGGAAGCATAAAAGAAGCCTTATGCGGCCATTATCAAACATTTTTAAGATGCTCAAACAATTGTCTGATGGTAACTAGGAAATGATTTTGTCCCCAAGAAGAGGTGGAGAAGAAAGTTGGGGAAAATGGAAATTCATTAATGCGAGAGGGTTGTTTTGCAGCTTCCATGGGGATAAGTTATTATGAAATTCAATAGTGCACAAATAAGTGGTGGATTTCATCCCTATCAGCAAGAAGGTTTCTTACACGAACAACATCATGGTTTCATAATTTAAAGAGTGTACAATATTGACCATCAAAAACTTTTATAGCAAAATTTTAATAATAAAATCTCAATTGCATCTTGATGGTTTTTGTCAATTTAACTATTTACTCATGTACAACATTTATTTAAATGCATATCACGTGCTATAATTCCAGTGCATGTCATTTTGCGTGCATAATAGGCTTAGTTACTAGATTATTTACGTGCATATGCATATGAATAATAGTAGGTTCATTTTACAGAGGCGGTACCCTAACCCACTGTGGAGGTCGTGGGCGATACATGGTTGGTGGTGGTTTTTAGAATGATCATGGATAATACTACGACCAACTAGTGGAAACTACTATCCGCGCAATAACTCAGGGGACAGGAAGGGCGTGGTGGGTATGACAGGGTCAACAATTACTCTGCAGCACCTTAAGTTGGTACTGCCATGTCTTAGCTTATTTATCCTCATCGGATATCTAGAAATGAGGTATTTTATTGTTGGTTTTGGTGTTGTAGACTTTTGAGTTTGTGAAGCTTGTGTAAGAACCCTGTTTTTTTTAGTTTTGATATTTTACAAACCATCTCCATAAAATCTTTATCCTTGATTCCCAATCTAATAAACACAAATAATTAAAATCCCTCCTCCATTTACAAATAATCTCAAAATTCTCTACCTCTTTTTTTCATCATTTATATCTTTTGTAAAATTTCATGTAATAAGCACGTGATCGTTTAAATAAAATAATTTGCAAAAAGTGTGTTAATAAATATTGAACTTTTTAGCAATAGTTTATTAATAAAATATCCATTTCTACTTGATAGCTTTTGCCAAATCAACTATTACATGGTTCACGTGCTATAATTTATGTGCGTGCAAAATAAGTCTTTTTTACTCAACAGAAAGTTAACCCATTGGATGATAAATTGAATATTATCTCTGCATATTGTATACAAAATATTCATCAAGTCTACTAACCATGCACTACCATAATAAGCATCTACTACTTCCGTCCTAAAATAAAGTTCCTAATTTTTATTTACTTTCTCAAGTCATATTTAACCATAAATTTCAACTAGTATATAGGTTACAATATCGTCATGTGATATATTGTTAGATTCCTTAAAACATATATTTTCTAAAGATCAAATTTTTATACATTGTTAGTATATGTAACTAAAGTTATTAGTGGTCGAACATGACTTGAGAAAGTTGACCCAAGAAAATGTGAACTTTATTATGGGACGGATGGAGTATAAGAGTACTACCATTGTTTTTAAATTTGATGTCAAAATCCATTATCGAATATTTCAGAAGACACTATCTGCTAAAGAAGCCGGAGACCAAAATTCTAACCCATTTACATAGGGTAACAAGACAGAAGCATTTTAAAGAAACAATAAAAACCTTAAACAAATCTCTTGAGGCATTCGTAGAAAACTCACTCACAATATTTTCCCCCCGAGATGTCCATTTCAGGATAGTGGTCAACAAATTTCTACATCATGTCTCATTTCCGTATCTCATCACTAGTTAGCTGACCCGTGGAATTATATCTTTGGCCAAACATAATCTTCTCTACATTTGATCGTGTTTCACTTTCTAGCTCAATAGTTTTCTACTCTTACGCTCCACCTTTTGAGTTTTAAACTCATGTTCGCCTTTTGAGTTTTAACTTCATGTTCACCTTTAACCACACTTCTGTTATTTTTCTGGTTGTTTTAGGTCAGGAGGAAGGAGACAAACTTTATATCCTCTAAGCGAAAAAAAAAGAGTCATTTCCCGAGACTAGTTTGCCATTAACCATGGAAGGTTGGTTCTTCAGGCTATATTCAACGTATTTCTTCTTAATTTGAATGTGGTGAGTCTATATTTATTTTTTAGGACATACATGAATGTTAATAGTGACTTCCAGGAGTGACCAAACCCAAGAATACTTATCCAGATCTAGGTTATTGCCGTGATTAAGAGCTTAAGGATCCTTGTAATTATTTTTGTCATTCATCTCATCGACCTGAACGTCACCGACTCTTCCTTAACAGCGGGCTTACCTCCTAATTTATTTTCTTCTCGATCATTGCACTCTCTGAAGCCTTCTTTTTCTTCTTTCTCTCCCCCACAGTTATCTCTTCACTTGGCGAACCACTGAACTGTTACTGATCACCAAAGAAATACTATTAAAGTGGTCTTATACCCCCGTAACAATATTAGTGCCATATTGAGAAATTCTAAAGGGTTCGCCAGATCAAGGGCGGGATTTTAATTTTTAGCTAATGCGGTCGTTGGCACTGACGCATTTTCTACGGCACGTGTGCACAAATAATATTAAAATAATATGAGATTGGCACGTGATAGCTTTAATAAAAATTAAGTTGAAGAAATTTTTAGTAAGCAATTTGAATTTCATTACTAAATTATTATCTTACAAATATAAAAATGAATCTTATTGGTTTCTGATATTTGGTTAGAAAAGTGTCTCATGCCTATGACATGCGTGAATTTTAGAAATAGATTAGAAGAGAGATATATTTTGATATTAATTGCATGCATATTAGACTTAACTATTAGATAATATATGTGCGTATATACATAAATAAAAACCTAATAATAAAGTTCACGGAATAACCTACCTTTTTATCACGTGCATATTAGGAATCATTATGTTTCGTTTGAGTGCGATAGAAATCACTTTGATTTGGAGGCTGTTATGCTCTTAGTCTATGAGGAATCATAAAATAAATATTATGTGGCCATTATACATTCTTCAGAAGAGAGACAGTACCATCATGGTAACTGGGCAATGATTTTGTCCCAAGAAGAGACTGAGAAGAAAGTTGTGGAAAATGGAAATTCATTAAAGCAAGAGAGTTGTTTTGCAGCTTTCATAGGGATAAGGTTCCTACAAAATCAACAAGAAGATTCCTTACAAGAAGCAACATCATGGTTTCATAGTTTTATAATGTGTTTTCATCAATGTGTTTTGTAAAATTGCACGTAATAAGCACATGATCGTTTCAATAAAATTAACTTGCAAAAAGTGTTAATCAATATTAAACTTTTAGCAATAGTTTATTAACAAAATATCCATTTCTCCTTGATAGATTTTGTCAAATCAGCTATTACATTATTCACATGCTATAATTTATGTGCGCGCAAAATATGCCTTTTTTACTCAACAGAAAGTTATCCCATTGGGTGATAAATTAAATATTATATCAACATATATTATATGCAATATTCATCGAGTCAACTAACCATGCACTACCATAATAAGCATCTTAGAAGAGTACTGCTATTGTTTTTTTAATTTTATGTCAAAATCCATTATCGAATATTCAGAAGATATTGTTTGCTAATTAAGCCGGAGATCAAACTTCTAGCCCATTTACACGGGGTAACAAGACAAGAGCTTATATATCAATGGGAAACACACACACACACACACACCCCCCCCCCTACCATTTTGCCTCCAGTGTTGTTCTTTGGTTCTCTTCACCCTATAGCTGTTTATGTTTTATTTGTGATTTTTTGGTTTTTCATTCTACATTTTTTGGGTGTAGTGACATCTATTACAGTCATACTTTTTATGTCGAACCTTCTCAGTTTGCGCATTGACAGACATCAATGGAAGATGGAATTAATGTTCTTGAGCAAAATAATACTTGGATCATGCCACCTCTATCTCCTGGAAAGTCTGCTATAGGATGTAAGTGGGTCTTTCATACCAAATACAAGTATGATGGTTTAGTCAAGCGTTTCAAAGCACATTTGGTTGTTCATGGAAATTTTCTGATGAATGAGTCTGATTTTACCAAGACCTTTGCTCTGGTTGCTAAGATGAGTTCATATCATATGTGTCTTTCAATTGTTGTGATAAAATGGTGGGAACTTCACGAGATGGATGTTCACAATGCATATATGCATAGTGACCTTGAGGAGAAGGTGTATATGTGTCCTACTGTATATCGTGATCTTACTCCTAATCTTGTTTGCAAGCTTTAAAAGTCTTTTTATATGGTCTTTATCAGACTCCTTGAAATTGGTTTGTTAAGTTGGGTGTTTCTCTCACTCAGTTTTGTTTTGTGTAGAGTAAGGCAGATGTTACTTTTATTCTCTTACTTACAAAATTCAAATTCTTTACATGCTCTGGTCTATGTTGATGATTTGATTATTGTCGATGCTTCTTTTACTCTCTTGAGTGAATTATAGTCCTGCTTGATTTCTTGTTTTCATATAAAAGATCTTGGTAAACTTAAGTATTTTCTCGAAATTGAGATTACTCGCTGTCTGGATGAGATTTTTTTACTTAGCAAAAATATGCCCTTGATATTTTGTCTGATTCTGTTTTGTTTGCAGCCAAACCAAAACAATTTCTGATTGAGTGGAAACATAATCTTGGGCATGTTAAGGGTCCCGTCTTTAATGATTTGGCTCGTTATCGATGCTTAGTTGTGCGTTTGATCTATCTCACCATCACTCATCGGGAACTCAGTTATTATGCTCATACTCTTTCTCAATTTACGCAGGAACTAGACATGGCACATTGGCATGCGTCCTTGTGTGTTCTTCATTATTTGAAGAGTCATTCATGCTAGGGTCTCTTTCTGTCTGCTAAAAGTTCGTTGTAGTTGACAGCTTACTGTGATTCATATTGGGTTGTGTCCTCAATTACATGTTGCTCTTTGTCAGGGTATTTCGTAACGCTTGGAGAATCACTTGTTTCTTTGAAGACCAAGAAGCAGCCTACAGCCTCTCGTCCATCAGCCGAAGCTGAATACAAGGCTATGGAGGTTGGATTTTTGTGAATTAATTCGGCTCTAGTATCTCCTTTGTTTGCTTTGTGTTGGTCGCTCCTCTCTTATGCACCATTTTTTGTGATAGTGACGGATATTCACATTGCGGCTAATCATATTTTTCATGAGCGTGCGAAACATATTAAGATTGACTGTCATTTTGTTAGGGATATTTTTCAGTCTGGCGAGATAATCGCTCATCATATTGGTACTTTCATTCAACTTGCTAATATTTTTACTAAAGCTATTGGTCTTCAGCAGTTTCAAAATTTTCTTCGCAAGTTGGGCATTCTTGATTTTCATGATCTATGATGAGGAAGAGTATTAGGATATTTTGTAATATTGTGTTCCTTTTTGGGCTTCTATACAGTGACCTATATATGTATTGTAACCTTTCATGATGAATATACAATCAATAATTTGAATTAGTTCATTGTGATGTTTACGGCCTTATATCGCACCTTCTACGAGTGTAGCTTATTATTTTCTAACGGTTGTTGATGATTTTCCCTTACTGTTGTTGATGATTTTTTCCGAACTGTTTGGGTTCATTTACTGATTGCTAAGTCAGAAGTGGCTGCTAGCTATTGATAGGGGTGTTCATTGGTCCAAGACCGGACTGGAACCGGTTAGGACCGGAACCGGAATCACGGAAAAGTATTGACCGAGGACCGGACCGGTTAGTGATTGTTTAGGACCTGGAACGGATCGGAATTATTCCAATTTTGGACCAATACGGACCGTTTGGACCCAATTTTAGTAAAATTTATTCTTTTATAAAAAAATTGAAGTTGGAAAATTTTAATTAAAATTTTGCTTTTAAAAGATAGTAAATTGGAAGTTATTAGAAAAATATTTGCCTCGAAATATGGAAGAATACAAGCCCAACGGAAATAAATCTAAACTAGTACATAAAATTATTATAAATACATAAAAATATATACATAAGAGACCGGATCGGACCGAAAAATCCAATCTCGGACCGGATCAGACCGGAACTCGGAATCCTAAAAAATCTTGGACCGAAGACTGGACCGGAGGTCTTTGGATTCCGGTCTGGTTCGATCCATTTTACCGGTCCGGACCGGTTTATGAACACCCCTTGCTATAGATTCAGGAAATTTTGTGCTTTTGTTCGAACACAACATCGCCGTCAGATTCCTCGAGTTCGGGCCGACAACGGTACTGATTAACAAAAGGATCATAATCTAATCTTTATTCTACCATGAACAGAACATTATAAAATTTCCTAGTAAACCTAGTTTGCAAAACTCTTCTATGTTCTTGTGAATTGAAATAGTTTGATTCTCAATATTTTTTTTGATATGAATATCGTAAAACTAGTATGTGTGGGTGTTTTTTTGTTGCCTGCTATTGGTGGTGTCTTTTGATATGGGATGGTTTTAATGTCGAAGAGGTGAAATATGTGGTTAAGATTGCCAACAATGGTTGTCAATCCTACTAAACTTTAGTGTCATTGAGAATAAAAATCACTTTGAAATTAGCCAAAACAAATTAGGGCATCTGTGCTCCCGATGAATCCAAAGAGATCCGAGAGAAAAAAAAAATGATGGTTTTTTATTTGTTTTTGCCAAAATTATAAAGACGGGATCCTGAACAAAGCCATGTCATACAAGTAAGCGATGGTTTTGTGCCAATTCATGTAGTACGTACAGAATTGGCAAAGCCTTGATCGAAATCACTGAATTGCCAAATTTGTAAGAAAATTTTCTTTTCTGGCCATCAATTTATGTAGTAATGATTTGTTTCTTCAGTAAATTATAAATTTTTGTTTGGGAATTCTTGAAAGCAATTGCGCTTCATAATTTAGAGCATTCAATTCATGAATTTGGTAAAAGTATAATTTTTGGGAGCCTATAAATTCGTTTTGGCATGGTTTAGTTTGTTCTGTTCCCCTCCTTTTTATGTGTGATTCACTCCGTTTATCTTTAACAACTCTTAACTGTTCTCGAAATAAAATTCTTTATCCGTGTTGAAATTTTAACATTCACGAACACGTACGTTTATCTATAAATGATTCTATCGCGTTTTACTTTAATTGTAAATAAAGGCAGCGGAAGGCAAGATCTGGGACGGAGGTGCTACAACAGCGAAGCTACGACGGAGACTTCTCCAAACAGCGGAGACTTCTCCAGGGAGGCGATGCGGGTCAGAGGTTTCAGGACAGAGTCTCGCGGTGGTGGAGGTGGAGAGGCATGATGAAAGGTACGGCGGTGGTAGGGAGGGAATGGTGGAGGAAGGGAGGAATGATGAAAGGTGTGGCGGAGGGAGGGAGGGAGAAAAATAAGTGTGAGGCGTGAGGAGTGGAGGAAAAACCTAAGTTTGAAGAAATTATTCCTAGTAATGGGCCGTGAGATGCTTCAGGGAGCAAAAAAAAATGGAGAGAAAACTAATGCTTTTTGTTTATACACTGGCCCAACAAAGACACTCAATTTCCTTTAATCAAAATCAATTATAGGCTAAATCGCCATTAAAATGAAAAAGGTGACCTAGAAGAGAGTTTCAAATTCGGAACCTCTTTCGCCTCCTCATTAAATGCGGTTCTTGAGGAATTGCTTGTGCCTTTAATCAAGCCTTCTCAACTAGTGATTGATTACATGAAACCCAGCGAGCGAAGTGGAGGCAAAGGCGAGCGGTGGCGGAGCAGATCGGAAGCGGGCATAGCCGATCGAGGGAAGATCGGAGGACGGCAAAGCGGAGTGGAGGCAGACACGAGCGGCGGCAGAGGAAACGACGTGGCAGAAACAGGAGAGCTGAGGCGGAGGAGAAGGAGAAGGACCGGTGGCGGGAGAGTGACAGGAGCGAAGGGACAGTGCTAGCAACGGGAGATCGGAGGTGGAGGCGGGAGAGAGGCGGCGGTGGGAGGAGAAATGGGTGGAGGATGGCTGACAAAAAGAAAATATGGGTTTGACCAAGAGAAAATGTGGATCGGAGGTGGAGGCTTTTGATTCAGGGAAAAAACTGAGGGAGAATAGAAATGGGTTTGCCTTAGGGAAAAAATGAAGAGAAGAAGAAACCCTAGCCTTCGCTTCGGATGCCTCCCATCACTCCCTCGCCACTATGCTAAGTTATATTAGGGTCCAAAAATCTAAGAAAGTCACCTCATTAAATGCGGTTCTACAATAGAACCACATTTAATTGATGTCATCCTTTGGTCAATTTTGAACTGCCTTTAATCGGACCCAAAAGCAGTTCCGAGTTCGAACCTCATTCGGACCTCAAGCAGTTCCGCCTTTGATTGGTGCCTTAATCAAGGCTTTTCTACTAGCGTGCATTTCATACTACAAGAAAAAAGGTATTTAATGACAGGCTAATTTTGGTCATTAAATTAATGTCAAAAATTCATCGCTGATGACTTTTGGTGATCAACATCGGGTTGTCACCGATTGGTCATATTATCACCATCACAAAAAGTTTCGGTGATGACTTTTTTCAA
Organism: Rubia peregrina; assembly: GCA_032355705.1. NCBI lineage: Eukaryota > Viridiplantae > Streptophyta > Magnoliopsida > Gentianales > Rubiaceae > Rubia > Rubia peregrina. Next base: position 11,020 of record JAULKK010314714.1, read on the forward strand.
TCGATAACGGTGACTAGTTTTAATGACTCATAAATATTAGTGACAAAATGTATTCGTCAATAAAAAATTCATCAATAAACTAGAAATGGTCACTAATTCATTGCGTTGATGACCAAAAGAAGAGGTAGTCAAGAGAAGTTCAATGACAAAAAAAATTTAATCACTAAAATAATTAATGACCAATAATTTATAGCCACCACAAAAATACCACCAAAACTTTAGTCAGCACAAATTGCATTTCATGTAAGTATGTATCAAAGATTGTATCATCTGTTCTTAAGTATGGTTTGGAGCTCAACAAACTTCCTCATACATGATACTCCCTCTGTCCCAGATCAAGCTGCACATTTTTTTGGTTAACTTTCTCATACCATGTTTGACCAACGATAAATCTATTTATGTATAATAATGGTGTATTAAAATTTAATATTTAGAAAATACACCATGCAGAGAATCTAATGATGTCTCACATAATGATATTTGAATCTATATACTTGTTAAAATTTATGGTCAAATGTATCTTGAGAAAGTTGACCAAAAAGTGTGCATTTTGAATAGGTACAGATGGAGTGATTTAGATTATATATAACTAGTGGAGTACCATCGCGCGTGGCGCGATATCATTATCTAATATATTGAGATCAAGTTTTATTTAAAATTTTAAAATTTAGTCATCCAAGAAAAATTATATGAATTATGAAGTG
>JAULKK010314735.1:0-11722 GCA_032355705.1 Rubia peregrina
CCAAAGATGTAGTTTATGTGTTTAGGAAGTAAATATGTTTGTAAAAAGGCATGGAGTGATGGCCTAAACTAAGCTCGGTTTGATTTTGATCTATAAAGCACACTTTCCATAAATAAAAAAGTCCCTATTTGATACATTATGTCTAAGATTATCCAATATTTGGTGATTGTCCCTTAGTCTTTCGATGAACAGGCTCTTCACAAATGCATCATCTTCTCGCGTACTAACCATTCTCATAGTTATTTTGAGATATTTCCAATATTCATCCACGATGAGATTTAATTAATTCATATTGCTTAATTACGATTGTTTTCCATCAAGTACGTGGTTGGAACATGATAGAAATGAAGCTTTGTATTCAATCTTTCCCAACTAGAAATCGGTTTCTTCCTGCATATGTTCCTGATTCCTTGAAGTAGACTTACTGGATTTTGGTTAGATTGTGGTTGGTTTGAGGCTACCATGTTTTTTTCATTAGGACTAAAAGTTGGATTTGAGTAAGTTTGGGTAGGACCAAAACCGCTCATCACTATCCTTCTTCCTAGGCCAAATTTAGAAGATACCAAGTCAAACAATGTCCTTTGATTTTTAGAGCTGCATAATGCATTCTTTTTTCAGCCTTAAGGTACTTCTAAAAAACCTTGATTTCACAAATAATTTCCTCGTTGATACATTATGTCTAAGCTTATCCGGTAGATAAAGATTCTCCCTAAGTTCTTCGATCAATAAGTACTTCACAAATGCATCATCCTCTCGCATACCAATGCTTCTCATGGTAAGTTCAACAATAATAATCCATCGTGGAATTTCCTTGCTTATATTGCTTACGTACGAATGTTTTTCCATCATGTACGTGGTCTAAACATAATAAAAATGAATCTCGATTTTCAATCGTTCCCAATTAGCAATCATTCTCTTACAACATATGCTCTTGATTCTTTGAAGTAGTCTCACTGGATTTTGGTTTGATGGTTGTTGATTTGAGGCAACCAAACTTCGTTCATTAGGACTGAAATTCAGACCCAGTCCATTGATTGTTAAAGTGGTAGGATGTGGGTATTTTGGGGCCTTAAGGTACTTTCAACAAATCTTGTTTTCACCAATAAATACCTCATTGATACTTTATGTTCAACACTTACCGATATTTGGAGATTCTCCCTCTGTCTTTCAATAAACTGGTTCTTCACAAATGTACCATCCTCTTGCAGTCTCACATAACAACCCTTTTTAGTGTTTTAATAAACTGATTCTTCACAAATGCATCATCCTCCTGTGGTCTCGCATACCATTCATTCTCATTCATAGTTCAAGATGTTGGAAATATTCATCCACCTTGAGATTTTCTTTCTTCATATTGCTTATGTACGAGTGTTTTTCTATCAAGTACGTGGTTGGAACATTATACAAACGAAGCTTGGTCTTCAATCTTTCCATAATGCCAATTAGTCTCTTCTAGAACATGCTCTTGATTCATTGAACTAGACTTGCTTGGATTTCACATTGATTGTTGTTAATTTTAGGAAGCAATTCTCCATTCATTAGGGATAAAAGTATGATTTGAATGCCTATTGGTAGGACCACAACTGCCAATTTCTTCTTCCTAACCAAAGTTTGCAGATCCCTAGTCAAATCCTGGCCTTTTGATTGTTAAATCCATTGGATGGGTGTTTTTTGGCCCTAAGGTGTTTTCAACGAACCTTGATCTCACCAATAATTCCCTCATTGATACATTATGTCTAAGCTTACCTGATATTAGGAGATTCTCCCTTAGTCCTTCGATAAACAGGTTCTTTATAAATTTATCATCCTCTCAAATTCAAAACCTTCTTATGGTTAGTTCGAGGAAATACATACATGATGTTATTTCTTTGATTTCTGTTGCTTAAGTACGAGTGATTTTCCATCACGTACATGGTTGGAACATGATACAAATAAAAATTGGTCTTCAATCTCTCCCAAGTAGTTTTTGGTCATTCCAACGTATGCTCTTGATTCTTTGAAGTAGACTTACTGGATTTCAGATGGATTGTGGTTGATTTGAGGTAGTAATTCTTTGTTAATTAGGACTAAAACTCAGATTTGAGTACATCTAGTTAAGACCATAGCCGCCAATAACTGTCTCTCTTCCTAATCCAAAATTAGAAAATCCAAAGTCAAACCCTGGCATTTAATTGTTAAAGCTGTAGATGATGGGGTCATTTTGGACCTAAAGGTGCTTGGGAGGTCGTCATCGTACCTCTTAATGATACAATATATTATCCCTAAATGCTTACTAAATACAATTAAGTGGATAGTGGCAAATAAGGGTAGTCCCCAAAGAAGAGGGATTTCCAAAGGGCTTTTTCATATAAAGGTGAATGCTACACTAGATATAGAGATATGAATATATATATATATAAGCGTGTAAAGATGAGGGTTTTTTCTTGGTTTTTGTATGCTTTGAATTTAATGACAAGTTAACTAACAAGAAATGTAAATATACTAAATATATGCAACAGAAATACTAAGAAGAGATTAAACACAAGTTATGGGACCTTGGGCGCAATTGATTTACACTTCCAAACATCTTATGTATCCTTGAACATACACCTATTCAATATTATTACTAATTATTGTGAAGATAAATCTTCTATCCTTCTTTGATAGTAGTTTACAAGAGTGAATTCAACATCTCCTGCTAAACCTCACTAATGACTCCTTTAGTCGATCAATGCCTAAAAGTATCCCATTAATGACATTAAGTATGAAGAATCAACAAGCTCGGTAACACTTATAAACACTACACATGTCTAAGCATTGAATTAATTCAGTCATTTACACACGATTAGTCAAGAACGTTCAACGTTCATAGAGTTCTCCCATTTGCTAAACAAAACACACATGACAAAGAATTCGACATTATCACATTCATCTAGCATTTATCAAACCATCAATTCCATAAGAAGCTCTAATTCATGCTCTTGGATTCCATATCAAAAGAGATGAAAATTAGCTACTTTCTCCTAACCCTAACAAGCAATCACACAAGCATTTCATATACTCAAACTTCCAACACCATTAATGTATACAACAACCAAATTCAAAGCACAATAAATAAACAATAGTAAAGCATTAAATAGCTCATATATAGTTCTCAAATCATGGGCTTGGAAGCCTTAATCAATTGCTCCCAAGACTAAGTTTAGCTACTAGAATTCATGCTAAACAACAGTAATTCATACATAAAATCAAGATGAAACAAAGATTAAAATGGCATAACACTAGGGTTTTTAGAGCTGCAATTCGGGGAGAAAGTTGTCTAAAAGATAATAAAAGTGTGCTATTTATAGTAAAAAAAAGAAGGATAAAGGGTTCTAGCCATCCGTTCGTCACGACTCGCGTATAAGTTGTCACAACTCGTGACAGGTGACCAGAATCAGAATTTTGATTTTTTTTTCTTCTTCTAGTTTCTAGCTTTCTCTCAACTTTACTTCTCTTCAAGTCTTCAAAAGATGAACTAAATGGTCTTCAACGGTCTTCGGTCTTCAAGTCTTGATGTTTTTGCTTCGCCCCACAAAATCCATTAGACAAGTCATAAAAGAGTAAAAGTCTCTCTTAGCTCTCCTAAGTGAATTTCATAGTAAAACAAAAGCTCTAGATTACAAAAGAGCATAAATTTGAATCCAAAAAGTCCTAAAATATGCACAAAAATGGACACATCAGTGCTTTCAACCAACCTTGTTTTCATCTATAAGTCCCTCGTTCCAGTAGATTGGGTGATACTAGCTTGAATAAAGCGTATCTGCCCCCAGAAATGGGAAAATTGAGCGGTAAGAAGAAGTTGCTAGAAGAGAGACTATTACATGGTTCACCAAAATCCTAAACAAGCTTCAGATTAAAGATTGCACAGCTTAAAAACAAACCACCGGTAAAAGAGATGGAAATGATGTGGAGGATGATGTGCAGGAAGCTGGGAGGGCATCTTCCGTACAGGAGTGCCCACTCAAGGGTATGGATGAAGCCAATGGTGCACCACTAACTGTGATGCTGCCTCCGAGAACCTTATGGGGAGATAGACAGGAGGATGAACCAGTGCCGCCATGGACCTCTCTTTTCAAACTAAAGGAGCAAGCTGAGGTAAAATTCTATACCCCAATTGAGATTGATGGTATTTTCATGTGCAAAATCCTAAAGGAGGATGTAGAAGACAATATTAAGAGTTGGGAAACTACTGTAGTTTGTAAGTTCCTAGGAGTCTTCCCTCCTTTCTATGTAATCAATGGTTTCTTCAGGAGAATTTGGAAACAACATAGCTTTGTCAAAATTTGGTTAGCCAAACCCAGTAATTTCTGGTTAAATTTGCGCTGAGAACTCAAGCTAATCAGGTGCTGAAAATAGAGTAATCATGTTGGATAGTAAGCCTGTCATCATCCAAAAATGGATAAAAAACCTTGACATGGAGACACCTAAAAAGGTCCCGATCTGGCTGTAGTTACCAAAATTGGATGTTGTCTACCGTAAACCTAAAATTTTAAGCACCATATTGAGCCTCATTGGAATCCTTTTGAAACTGGATAAAGCTACAAGTGATTTGGAGAGACTCAACTTTGCATGGGTCTTGGTAGAGGTGAAACTAGGAAGGAAAATCCTAGGACAGATCCCTTACTTAGATGAAAATGAGGTAATACAAAGCCAGGAAATCATTTGTGAATGGATGCCCATCAAATGCAGCTTATGCTCGATGGTTGGACATGAAAGAGAACAATGCAGGAAAAATGAGAAGGTGAAACCTGTAAAGTAGGTTTATATTCCTGTCAGTAAGGTGGTTGATGCAGTTCAAATGACAGGAAAACAAACAGAGATAGCTGGATTGAGTGTACAGAAGGAAACCACTGAAAATATGACAGCAATAGATGTGAATGTGGAATTAAAAAATGTGACAAAGAGAAAGACACCCCTCAGGAGAGAGCATCAGGAGGAGCCAGATGACCTGCTGCAAAAATTCAGGTCAGGATTGGAGGAACAGGCAGAATGTAGCAAAGGAGGAAGAAATGGAGGTAATCTTTTTAACCTCTTACCCGATCCCCTAAATGATAGATAACATACTATCTAGGAACCTAAGGGGTGTAAATAATGGAGTAAAATAGAAACAGGTTAGGGAGTTTTGTCTGCTACACAAGATAGGCCTACTGGGTTTTTTGGAAACAAAAGTAAAGAAGGTAAATGAAAAGAAGTTTGGGGACCACTTGGCCTCAACTTGGACCTGGAAACAAACAACTCGGTTATTGATAGTGGAAGGATATGGGTGGCTTGGATAACTGATTACTTCGAAGTGAAGGTGCTCAACATGGGGGGTGGGGTCAGTGGATTGACATGGAGTGTGTAATCAAGGGGCATAACTTGTCTTGTTATGTAACCATGGTTTATGGAAACAACCAGCTAACTGATAGGGGGAATTTGTGGGGATTTCTGAGGCAGTACCAGCATGGAGATAGACCTTGGCTGATCATGGGGACTTCAACAGCCCTTTAAACTTTGAAGATAGCCTAGGGGTGCACCAATCCAACATCACAAGCTTGATGATTTCCAAGCAGTAATCCTCCAAGCTAAACTGTATCAACTAAAAACAATAGGGCCCCAATACACTTGGTGTAATCGGAGGAAGAATGATGGAAGAATATGCAGTAATATAGACAGAACATTGGTTAATGAAGAATGGCTTAGCCATTACACATATTCAGTCTGCCAGGTGCTGATAAATGGAACCTCTGACCACCTCCCCTTGGTCCTAAAATTGCATAAGGTACATGAGAGGTCACCAAGGCCTTTTAAGTTCTTCAATATGTGGTCCCTGTCACAAAAGTTCAGAGCAACAGTGAAGACATTCTAGGATATGAAGGAGGTTACAAACCTAACACAATTGTTTGAGAGGCTGAAAGTCCTGGAAGCTCCACTGCAGAAAATAAATAGAGATGAACTCTCTGACATTGAAAAAAAGGCAAAGGTAGCAAATGAAAATTGGGAAAGAGACCAACATGACCTGGCTTTTGACCCTAGTTCATCTCTGAAGCAAAGACCTGAAATGAGTAGCAGATGGAAAGTTGTAATGCTAGCTGAGGCTGAATGCATATTTCTCAAACAAAGAGCCAAGGTTAAATGGCTAATTGAGGGGGACAGACCTACCAGTATGTTTTACTCAATGCTAAAATCCAGAAAATATGCTGACCACATTTTCTCACTGGCAAATGGTGATGAACTGATACAAGGTAGAAGAAACATTGAAGAGCACCTGGTAAATTTCTTTAAAGGCATTATGGGCAAGGAGGTACATCCAGATATGAGGCTGGATCCTCAGATAACAAAGAGAGGATCGGTACTAACAGTCCAGCAGCGAGCACATATGATCAAACCGGTTTCAGAGCCGGAGGTTTACAAAGCAATGAAAAGCATTAAATCCGGGAAAAGCCCTGGTAATGATGGCTACTCCATTCATTTCTATAAGGAAGCCTGGGACATTATTGGTGGAGGGGTGACTAAAGCAGTGAGTGGATTCTTTAAGGGCGATCATGTACCTGAGCACTTCAGCAAGGCTATGATTAGCTTGGTCTCAAAAAAGTCACAGCCACAGACACCAGGTGATTACAGGCCTATATCTTGTTGTTCCATCATATACAAGGTGGTGATAACAATACGGTGTGACAGATTTGGAGAGGTGATGCCATCATTAATCTCAAACAACCAATCAACATTTGTGAAGGGCAGAAACATAGTACACAACATCTTATTAACACAGGAACTGTTACACAAGTACAACCACTGGATCTGAAGCCAGGTTACCTTATAAAAATTGATATCTCCAAGGCCATTGATAAACTTAACTGGGACATCCTATTCGAATGGTTGCAGCAACTGTAACTACCTTCTCTTTTCTTAGACTGGATCAGGAAGTGTGTCACTGCATCTTCATTCTGTATCTCTATAAATGGTAGGCCCCCGACCTCTTTCGCAGAAAAAAGAGGAGTGATGTAGGGAGATCCACTCTCCCCTCTATTTTTTGTCCCGAGTATGGAGTACCTAACCAGGTTACTAGAGCTACAGTTCCATGACAAGGTAATTGGCTTCCACCAAAGGTGCCAGAAGATTAGAGTTCATAGTCTGTTATTTGCGGATGATCTTCTCATATTCTGTGTTGCTAATCAAAAATCCCTAGAGGGAGTAAAGAGAAGTTTGAAAGTGTTCCAGGGTACAACAGGACTTGTTGTAAGTGCGGAGAAAACTCAAAATTTCTTCTCCAAAATGTTGGAAGCAGACAAAAATATATTGGCTGATTTTTTTTTGCAGTTTTCAAGAGGTGAGTTCCCTCTGAAATACTTGGGACTGCCACTGACCTCAGTGTAGTGGAATGCAACAACTTGTGCTATCCTCGTGGAGAAAATTACTGGAAGGTTAAGAAGCTGGGACTGCAGAAATCTGTCATATGCTGGGAGGGTTCAGCTGGTCAACACTGTCCTACTTAGCATCACCAGCTACTGGACCAGTGTCTTTAAACTTCCAAAAAATTATTCATAGTGTAATAGTATACCTGTGTAGAAATTTATATGGGGGAGAGTAGCTGGAGAGAGAGAGAGAGGTTTTACAACAGTGGCTTGGGGGACTATGTGCAGATAAAAAATAATTCGAGAATGGGGTCTGAGAGACCCTTCCCTATGGAACAAAGCCTACTTATGTAGGCTAGTATGGGATGTATGCTTTAAGAAAGATATATTATGGGTGCAATTGGTGAATGCCTATTACCTAAAAGGCAAAGATTTTAGGATTTACAAGGGTTCAGATACACACAGTTGGGGCTGGAGGAAAATCACTAGACTGAAAATTCAAATGCTTGATCAACTTGGAAATTGTGCGCAGAAGAATAGAAATTTTAGTACCAGTGAGGCTTACAATTGTCTAAAGGGAGGGAAGCAAAATAACTACATGGCTAGACTGATCTGGCACACTGCAATCCAACCTAAACACGGGTATTTCATCTGGATGTTGGTAAAAGGCAAACTGGCCACTGTAGACAGATTAGAGGATTCAAGATCATACCTGAGGGTTCATTATGCTCTTTATGTAAAGCTACAAAAGAGGATGCTGCTCATTTATTTATCCACTACCCATTCACAGCAACCATACTCCAGCACCTAAATGTGGGGGCTGCAAGAAATCTGAGGGAGTTGAAGAAGAAACTCTACCAGCTCATGATCAGGCAGAAATGGAGCAGGCTGCAACTGTACTATACATTTCTCTATCAAATATGGATTGAGAGAAATCAAAGGATTTCCAAACTAAAAGACAGGGGAAGGAGGTATTCATTTAAATGATCCTGTTTGAATGTAACTGGGGAAAATCTGTCGGAGTTTGAGCTGTAGTTTACTCTTGGTTTTTGATAGCTAGTTTTGACTGTAAAGAGGCTAAGGGTGATGGCCTAAGCTTTGTTATGCTGGTGTTTTTCTAATTTATATATGATATATTCCCATCAAAAAACATTACATTAAAGGCTGGTGCTGACCCTTTAAACTCCAACCTTACAGACATGCTCACACGAATAAGAACGATATTTAAAGGCAACTACACGGCATGCTCAATGAGGGGATCATTAAAATCAAATTTTGCTAGAACATGATATATGGTACTAGTGTAGGGTAACGGGATAATGTCTTCCAAGCACGTATTTGATACGCTTTCCTAAAAGAAATTTACCGACCTGCTATGAACAACAAGTTACACGGTAACTCTTTTGAGATACAAAGAAGGAACAATTGAATATTGGTTGTTGACAAGAAACAATCAGACAAGAGTTTGCGATTTTGTTTATATCTAAAAACAAAAAAAGTTCTGCGCATGAAACATTTTCAAGGCAAGTAAGGTAAATATATTTTTGTACCTCATACATATGGCAGACCATTCTTTATATAGAGAATGATTTGTAATGTTGTCACTCTTCGTACGATTTGTAAGTACACAACTCTTGGAAACAATACATTGTTTCTGAGTACTTAAAGAGACATTCATATTTTGGTGCAGTATACAATGTAACTTATTTACACAAATACAATGAATGTCATACGAATGGATACAACCATTCATATAATTTATTTTAACTATATCCTCAAGTATCCATACATGTATACTCCACACTCATGTGTATTTATACTCCATATATATACCACGAATACACAATACTGTAAATGTTTCAACAGGTACTAAATAACTCTTCCTATTTATTTTTTCCATCAATGACAAGTCATTTACAAGAAATCACTATTTCATGATATTAGAGCAAATATGATCTTGGACCTAATCCCCCCATCTCTTTCTTCTTTCTTTTGACCATACACGACCAACATTGGCATACTCCGGAAAACTTTTGGTGTCGACTTTAATCATTGACATCTATTAATCGTTGTCCTCACCATTTTCTGCGGCGTCTCTATCTTTTCTGGCCACCATTTCCAAGCCAGTTGTCAGCACCTCAAGTTTTCTTCTCCGGTGGTATCCGATGGATGCATTTTCACTACTTTGAGAACGCATTTCCCAACGTTATCTCCATCTGACCAGTCTTTAGCTTCATCTCTTTGTAGCATTACCTCCGGGCCGAGTTCTTTCTCCCACAACATCGGTCTTGACTATTCCTCTTCGATTGGTTTTTTGGCAGTATCAATTTAGAAGCACTGGGCAGCCATCATTCTTGATCTGTACACAACTTTGTGCTAGAGGTGTGTGACTCCACGCGCACAAACCCAATGCATGTCATCCACTTATGCATGGCCAACACGCGTGCCATCTTGCATGCGATGCTTCAATACCAAATTTGTCAAATTTGGCATTTGGAAAGGATGATTATGTTGACACACTACACACGCACACATCTTGCACACGATGCTTCAATACCAAATTTGTCAAATGAGGATTTGGAAACTACGGAGGTGGTAGGAATTTCATTCGAGGTTATTTTAACGGTATAGGAGTATCCTCTTTCACTTTGAAAGGAATGTCAAGGGGGGGGCATCAGGATCATAGGGTTCCACTTTAGCAACCTTGAAAGGATATCGTACTATGGTAGCCCATCGTCCTTTCGAAAGCCCACAAAAAGATCTAACTAGAATTCTCATAGAATCATTCCACCATTTATGGTACTCGACGCCCAAGTCACCTCCAAACAACATTATCAGGAGATACAAATGGAAAGTGTGCTAAAACACCACTTAATAATTTCCCACGCATCTGCAGCAAATAACGCTTTTATAAGGAATGAATGTAGTAATGACCTGATCAAGCCCGAACTACATAGTCGTGCGATGAGACTGGTAAGAATCTTTCCCATCCATACCAACCACAACATTTGTCCTCAGGCACATAGCGTACGCCTCAAGCCCTTCATAAAAAAACTTTTCCAATTTTCTCAATGAATACCATCTTTCCTTCTCATTATTAAATTGAGGAAATGACCACTCATCAAGATCTATACAATAAAACCTCCAAATGAAAACACGCAGGACACGCGCACACATATGCACGGATTATGTAAGATGACATGAAACCAATTAAACGATCGTTACAATGCATATTTCAGTATGTACAAAGTTTATAGAATCAAATCGGCTAAATATTTTTAAATTGTGTTAGATTTAATAAAAAATATTAAAAAATATTTCATATTTCACTTAACCACATTTTGAAGTATATTTGATTAATGAAGAGAAGTTTCTTCCACCATGTTCAATCATCCTATAATTTTGGTGGTAATTATAAATTTGATCAACTAAAATTTGACTGTAAACTATTAGATATTACTCTTCGGGACTTAAGTTTGAAGTACTAAAATCACGGTTTCCTTCATCTTTGAAATTGACAATTCATACTTTAAAAAATTTCTTTAAATATTAAATAAAAATTAAGGCAATATACAATATTAAGACAATCACTTTCCTACTTTATTAAGAATTAATGTTTTGGGTAATTTTTTTTGAGCGTGCACGATACAAACACACATGTGCACAAGCATAAAAGATAACATAAGATGAAATGGAACCAACTAACATAAGATGACTTGGAACCAATTAGAAGATTATGTCGACACTCGACACATGCACACATCTTGCACGCGATGGTTTAATACCAAATTTGTCAAAGAAGGATTTGGAAACTACGGAGGTGATAGGAATTTCAGCTGAGGTGATTTTAACGGTATAAGTTTATCCTCTTTCACTTTGAAGGAATGCCAAGGGGGATATCTGAATCATAGGGATCCGCTATAGAAATCTTGGAAGGATACAATCTGCTACACACAACAAAACTAAGCCTAGCCTGTTTTGACCCGTAAATATCAAGACATCATACTATGGTAGCCCTGCGTCCTTTCAACATCCCATGTAAAGATCTAACTGGAACCCACATTAATTCCATAATTTAAGGTACTCGACGCTCAATTCACCTTCAAAAAGCCTTGTTGGGAGATACAAACGGACAGTGCGCTAAAACACCATCTTATAATTTTTGCCATGCATCTGCAGCAAATAAAACCTTTTGAGGAATGCATGTTGTAATGACCTAATCAAACTTGAACTACATAGCCGTGAGATGAGGCTGGTATAGCTCATTCCCATCCATACAAACCAGAACATTTATCCTCATGTACATACTGTATGACCCAAATCCTTCATAAATAAACATCCCCAATTTTCACAACGAACACCATCTT
>JAULKK010314755.1:0-11722 GCA_032355705.1 Rubia peregrina
GTTGTGCCAATGAGAATTGCTAGCGCCATGCCTTACAGAATGATATGACTCCTCATGAGTAATAAACGGCTCTTGATGAGGGGGTGGTCTTCCAAATACCTTATCAAAAAAAGGTGACGGCACTAAGGGTGGCGCTAAGGGTGGCTCTAAGGGTGGTGGTGGTGGCATAACTTGAGGAAGTGCTAGTTGTAGCTGGACGGGATTATGCTCGATGGGAAAGAACTATACAAGATGTACCGGGGCCTACTCCCGATCACCCTCCTCCCGTGTGTCAACATCATATCCCAGGTTATGCTCTCCTAAAACCACCTGTGATCCCACATTCAGCTCGATGATGAGATCTTGCATCTTGAACTTCTTTCTCAAAGCGGTCCTCGCACGTTGGGGCAATCTCATGAATTTATTTCCCATGTATATCTAGAAGATTACCCCATCTTTCTCTAGTGTGAACTTCACTTCCTCCATGGTTTTTACTGGGTGGGTTTGGTAAAAAAATATGATTTACCTCAGTTATTTTTTAACCAAGGTAATAATTTTTATTTACTTTGAAAATAAAAATAACCGAGGTATAAGAACCTTTTACTTTGGTTATTTGACCCAAGCCAAAAAATGAGGTAAAAAGGGTGAAGTGATAGGTAATTTTTCTTGCAGTGTGAGAGAAACTGAAAGATTGTATGCTTCTCTTGGATTGTCTATTTGGTAGCTTTTTGGGTAAAGTAAGTTAGTATCACTTTCATGTATACCTCACTCTTTTTATGTTTTGTTGGTTGTTTAAATTTCTTTAGGTTTGGATTTGAAAGTGTTCTTATGTCTTGGGGGCTGGGGTAGTCTAGGAATAAAATGTTTGGTGTTTTGAGAAACAATTTACGCTTAGATATTTGCTTGTTCTGGTTTACTCGAGGACAAGTAAAGGTTTAAGTGTGGGGTATTTGATGAGATGCCAAATGCATGTATTTATTGAGGCATTTAACATCTCTTTTGTTATGTTTTTGTGGGTAGATTTCTAGGTTTAGATGACTATGGCAAACCACCTTCTTACAAGTTTTGAGGCCACAACATAAATAAAAAACAATTGGCGCCTTATTTAAAAACTATGAATTAATACAAGGGTCTTTCTACAAATATCAAACATAAAATTAAAAAAAAATCCACAAATCATTCTAACAAACCCTTACTTGCAAACTTCAACAAATCTTCATCAACTAAATCTGATCCTCAACCAAAATACAAAAAAATCACAAGGATTGGAGTTCTCAGTTGAATGATGGTTTGTGGGCATATTGGACGGCTTACAAGAAATCAATCGGTATGTCACCATATCGGCTAGTCTATGGTAAGCCATGCCTAATACCGGTGGAGATAGAGCATAACGCGCATTGGGTAGTCAAGAGTTTCAGCATGGATGTAAATGAGGCCAGATTGGATAGGAAATTGCAATTGCACGAAATGGAAGAGAAAAGAAGAGAATCCTATTAAAATGCCACAATCTACAAAGAGAAAATGAAGGCATGGAATGAAAAGATGATTAATAGGAAGGATTTTGATGTTGGTAAAAAATTCCTCTTATTTCAGTCCCACCTTCGTTTGTTTCCCACTAAACTAAGGTCGCGGTGGATTGGCCCTTTTGAAGTGGTGAAGGTATTCCCGCATAATGCAGTGGAAATTATGGATCGAGTTATGTCGAAGACCTTCAAGGTCAATGGTCAACATTTGAAACCTTAACTAAAAAAGCTTTGTGCCAGAAAAGAGGAGGATATTAATCTTCTTGATTTGATTTATGAGCCAACCCGAAAGGACTCCTAGGTAAAAATGAGAAAAAGAGAGGAAATAAAATAAAAGGAAATTTTTTTATACATCTACTCATTTCCTGGCGTTGGAATCATAAAGTTTGGTGAACTTAAGGATGAATCGGGGTAACCTAAAATCATAAAACTTCCTCGGATTGGGTGACTTAATGGGAAAACAAAGTAAGGGGCGTGAAATATTTATTTTTTGTATACTTCATTTTAGGTTGATATATTGGTACGAAGTGAAGTATACGCTTGGACTTTTGATATGGTTTTTACTTCATTTTGTACCATTGGATTTTGAGATTATCATTTCGGGACTTGGACATAATTTATAGATATTAGGTGGAAGGTTTGGGTGAAATTAGGAAATGGGGTTGTTTGATTTTGGGATTTATGATAATGAGAGTTTTGTGAGGTATTGAATGGGAGAATATTAAGGTTAGGAAGTGAATATGTAAATCTCCTTGTCTTCTTGAATTTTTCTTACTCGTGGACGAGTAAGGTTCAAGTGTGGGAGGTTTGATGTGTTCACTTTATGTACTAGTTTTAGGATATTTTGGACTCGCTTCTGTATACTTTTGTGCTCTAGATCTTGTGTTTAGCCTTGAAATTCTCTGAGGAGAGTTAAGAGCAACTTTTACGCTCTTATAACCTTCTAAGGGAGTTTTTTTATGACAAGGCAATATAGTGAAGATTGAAGCCATCAACAAAGGGATTGAAGATTTGAAGGCAAGAAGGCAAGGCGTCAAAGCAAAAAAGGAATCGACACAAAGAATGGTAAAAATGGACAGCCCACAAGGGCGGGCCCATATCCGCCTGGGGGGATCCTTCTGCACTTTTTCTTTTTTTTTCTTTTCCTAACTCTTGTACTATAAAAGGAATTTTGGACCACCCACTTCATATCCTTTTCCTCTAGGCCAAAAATCCTCTTCTCAAAACCCTACATCTTCATTTATTTTTCATCTTGTTCATCCTTCATGTGGGTGATTATGTTTATGACTTGTAGTATGGATCTTAGTAGCTTAATTTAGTCTTGGAGAAATTGATTTGAGCTTCCTTGCTCATATCTTGAGAACCCTATTCATCTATTTAATTTTTTGAGTACTGTGCATTTATGGAGCTTTGAATATGGTTGTTAATGTAATTTATGTTATTGAGAGTTTGATGATATAAAATGTTTGTATGATAACTTGTTAGGAATTGATGAAAGGAGTTAATTTATCCTCTTTTCACATGGAATCCAAGAGAATGAGTTAGAGTCTCTAATTGGGTTGATGATATTATAATTTCTAGAGGAATATGATGATGTTGAATTCTTCTTCATGTTTATCCTAAGGTAGAAAGTAGGAGAAGTCATTAAATGTTGAAGTTTCTTGATTAATCTTAGTAAATGCATTAATTGGTTAAATGCTTAAACATATGGTTTAATGTTTGTAATTTTTATCAAGCTTATTGATTTTTTGTACATAATTTCATTAATGGGATGTCTTTTGGCGTTTCTCAACTAAATTTTTTTAGTGAGGTTTACAAGAGATGTCGAATTCACTCTTGTAAACTACTACTAAAGAAGAATGGAAGTTTCATCTTCACAATGAGTAGTCAAGGTAATAAATATGTTGTGGATTCAAGGATAGATAAGAAGTTTGAAAGTGCAAATAACTTGTGCCCAAGGTCTGGTACTTTATGATTAATCAAATCTTTGTAGTTTGTTGCATTATGAGTTTAATCTCTCACTTATTATAGTTATTTTTAATTTTAATTCATAACTTATAAAACACAAACCCCCCCCTCTTTAATTTCTTTTTTATATATACATAATTATATAACCTGATTATATATATATAATTAAGTTCATGTGAGACAACCTAGTTTATGTGAGACAAGCCTGATATGTGAGACCAAATCTGGACCATTCAAACAATTTTATCCAAGGGCTTATATTCAACAATCAAAATATACTGTAGTAAAATTACATCAAACTCTGATTTTCCCTCTTCCGCCACTGACTTACCTCCACCGATAACAGTCTTTCTCCGCCGTTTCTCCACCCTTCTCTGCTGCTAAATCCTTCTTCTCCTCCATCCTTCATCGATAACCTCTCTTCGCCTTCCTCTGCCTTTGACTGTCCTCCACCTTCCCACACCACTGACCGACCTCCTCCAATAGTAATCACCTTTCTCACTCGCTAACCCCTTGTTCTCCACTGCTAATCGCTCTTCAATGCTAAGCCCTTTTAACCTCGAGGTATTCCCCCTCCCCCATTTTCAGGATTTTAAAGGTCTTTATCAATTTATAGAAAATATAAATCATCAAGATGAATGAATAGTGCTTCACTGGGTTTTTTTAGATTCCATGAATTATAGCATAGTTATATTTTTTCTAAATGTATTGCCCGATATCGTGTTATTTTTGTTTGGGAGCTGAAACACTTATGATAATTTTTTGAAGTGTATCAAACCGCTGCATATATCATTATTCTTTACCTCAATTCTTTATGATGTCTAATAAAATGTATTCTTAGTTGAGTTAATTTTCTGTTTTCTTGTTTGGAATTCGAAATGAAGAACAACATGTTATACCATTTTTGTGATTTTGTTTTGGAATAAGGAGACATTTTTGTGAACTTGTTTTGGCTTACATCCCAGACACTGCACTGCGATTGCTTCTCCCTAGGCCTAAAATGGGAAAGGGGGTGAAACACCTTATCGATGACTCTATGCTTGCAAAGCTTACCCTACTTTGCTACTTTAACTATCTCTACCCGCTACCCTTCTGGCCAACTCATCAGCTTACTAGTGCATGGTTGATCATAATGTTAACAATGGCAATCTACGTGCACACACCCACATGGATCTGGACCTATCGTTACCCCAAACACGTCTAGGTTTCCCTCCCCAGAGTGTATCAATATTTCGGCAAGATGAAAGTAGTCTTTGATGTGTGCTAACTACGTGTGACAATCATGAAATTCACAAGAACATTACAAACAAGCCAACATAATATCACAAATGAAATAGAAATAGGTTAATCTAAGAAATCTTACAAAATAGAGATTAATACATGAATACAAATATAATTCCCAAGTTAATTAACTACTACCTAAGAAATGGATCCATGGATAAAATTGGGTTAAATGCCATGGTTCTAGGAAAATAACAGGAAAATGAGGAAAAAAATAGAGAAGAAGAACTCTAGAGAGAGAGAACTCTCATCTTCCTTCTACCTTAGAAAGAGAATTAAAAATCTAAATTATACCTCCTTAGTTAACCCTAGAAGACTAAAGGCTTCTATATACAGAAGTAGGGAATTGGGCGTTGAAAAAGGCCAAAAACCTAGCAGCCGCAAACGGCACGGGCTGTACAAAATGGTACAGGTCGTGCCAGCCAGTTATCCTCGTGCTGACACAGTTAGCCTTGTGCTGACAAGGGACCTTTGTCTTGGCGCTGGCCATGCCAACTGGCTAGCCTTGTACTGATACTGGTCATGTGTCTTAGTACGGGTCGTGCCAGCCGGTTAGCCTCGTGGTTTCATGGGATGTGAGTCCTAGTACGGCTATCGGCTGGTGCTCTATTTTGAACTTCAAAATCTTGCACCCCGTGTTATTTGGTGTGGGTCATTAACTGGAACCTTGTTTTGCTCAGTAACATAGCACATGCTGTGTTTTTCTTCACATCCCATGGGCTGGTCTTTGCATTAGTGACTTGAAACGATGCAAACCATGTAAAATGGAATGGTCTGCGCTTATACTTAGCCAAATTGTGGAATGGATCGAAGACATGGAACACAGACATCTGAGTTTGGCATGGTCCATGCTAGGGCCTAGCACGGGCCGTGTTGCTTGACACGGTCCATGCTGAACATCCCTGGCACGGTCCGTGCTGAGCCTTGTGTTGGTCTTGGCTGGTCCGACCGGCTGACTTGTTTGCTCCGTTACAAATTAACCGTTGATCCGATTTAAGAGTTCTTGTAGTTAATTTTATAGTGCTCGAAAATAAAAATCCCATGGGGCCACCCTCAAAGGTAGATTATTCTCGAATCATTCCTAAAACTTCATGCAACTCTCAGACAATAATATCTCCACTTTTTTCTTGGCCTTCTTTGACTTCGAATACACCTTTCTTGGGCTCAATTCAATCTACTACCATAATTTGAAGTACGTTCCCTTCAATCTACTACCATCCTTGCAAATAGCCTTCGATATCTTCAACCATCCTTGCGGATGAACTTCAAATATCTTCTACTACTCTCGCGGATGATGGCCTTCTACAAAAAAATGGTGAAAAAGTATTCATGAGCAACCTACTAATGAGATCACATAGGAAGTTTTAGGTGCTTGTGAATACAAAGTGTCTATTAGCTTTAATTAAGTCTATAAAACTCAGGATTTAGACAATAAAACCAATAATGGCTATCCAAACTCTTTGTCGTGTAAACCTAACTAAAACAAGCAATCAACAACAAAAAAAGATGATAATAAATGTGTCAAATGCATCGGCTAACGCATGCATAAAGGTTCACATCATGCATATATGGGTGCCTCATTGAACATTCGTGGCATACATCTTACAAGAATGTAAAGCATAAATCAAGCACAACTATTCATAGAATATAAAGATAGGGAAATCTTAGAATCTCACAAAGTCAACATCTAGTCATGAATACAATTAATTCCCAAGAAATTAAACTACTCTACTAAAAATAAATCCATGGCAGTCATTGAAGTAAATACCATGGATCTAAAAACTAAGATAAGGAAAAGGGAAGTAACTCTAGAGAGAGAGAATTATCCTTTTCCTTCCTACCTACCAAAAAATAAGATCTAAATTATGTCCACTTACTGAACCCCAGGACACTAAAGGCTCCTTTTATATAGGAGAAGATAAATGGACCTCTAAAGGCCAAAGTTTATAAAAACCTAGTGAAACCATAATGGCACCATGAGTGTCACGTCAGCAAAGGCCGTGTAAAAACATGTGGCCCCGTACCACACTGCCCACACAAAAGCACATGGGTCATGGAATGGAGGTCCTTCTTTAGCATAGTGTGCGTGCGGCTTGCGAATTGGAGAGCTAGTTCTTGCCGTCTGAGCGAGAAACCCATGCCAAAGCAAGCGGGTCACGATCTTCATCTTCTGATTGTGTGGCCACACAAAAGCTCGCACCTCGCACTCAAACTTAGTCTCTTCGGCACTTTTCAGGGCATAACTGTGTAAATGTACACTGGTCGTGCCAGTTTTTTACTCTTCGAAAACTTAGCTTTTTCGTTCAACTTGTATTCACTACTACCGGTGAACCACTAATCTTATTTGAAAGTTAATCATTTTTCAACCCTTCACATTAATTTATGGGTGCATCTTAGAACATACATACATACATCTTACAAAAATGTAAAGCAAAAACCAAGCACAACTATTCATAGAACATAACGATATGGAATCTAAGACTCTCACATAGTCAACATCTAGCCATGAATACAAATAATTTCCCAAGAAATTAAACTACTCTAATGCTAATAAATACATGCCAGTCATAGAATTAAATGTCATGGATCTAAAAACTAAGAGAAGGAAAAGAGAAGAAAAACTCTAGAGAGAGAATTCCCTTCTTCATTCCAACCTACCAAAAAAACACAGGTCTACATTATGTCTACTTGCCAAACCCTAGAAGACTAAAGGTTGATTATATATGACAATATAAATGGGCCTCTGAAGGCCCAACTTTGGAAAAACCTAGTGAAACCCTAATGACACCACTCGTGTCATGCCACCACGGGCCATGTAAAAATATGTGTTATGCGCCACACGGCCAGGGAAAAAGCACTAGGGCTACAAACTAGAGGTCCATCTCAAGCATATTGTGCATGTGGCCCGGGAACTTAAGGTGCTAGTTCTTTCCGTCTGAACATTCGGCCCATGAAAAAGCACGCAGGCTGCGGTGTGGAGCATTCTTATTTGTCTTATGAGCGTGCGGTCGTAGCATGCACCCAGACTTTGTCTATTTGGAACTTATCTTGGCATAGGCCATGTAAATCTAAACAAGTCGTGCCAATCTTTGACTCTTCCAAAGCTCGGCTTTTTCCTTCAACTTGTATGCTCTGTTACGGGTTAACTGTTTATCCAATTTGGGAGTTCGTGTAGTCAATCTTATAGCATTCGAGAAGGCAAATTCAAAATTTTCATCCTTGGAGGCTGATTCTTCTCAAATATTTTCCAGAACTTAGTTTAGCTCCTAGATCACAATTCATCCATTTCTTTGTCTTCCTTCTTCGACCCTTCGATATCTTCTACCACATTTTACTCGTTGCTTTTAGTCTACTACCATCCTTGTGAATAGCCTTCTACTATCTACTACCATTCTTGTGAATGACCTTCTACACAGTCTAAAGTGCCAACAAGCAATCTATAAATAACAGCTCACAAAAACGGATCTAGACGCTCATATGGACATAGAATCCATAGATCTAAATTAAGCTACAAAATGATTTATTTAGAAAATAAAACCAACAACGGTCGTCTGAACCCCCTGTAATGTAAACTCACCAAAATCTAGCAATCCACCATATAAAAGATAACAAAAGATATGCTGAATACCATAGGAAACACATGCGTTTAGAATCTCATCAACCATCACCAAAATGATCAAATCAACTCACTGGAAATTCCCTCAATCTCTCTTCCGATGGAGGCTTCTCCCTCTGGAGGTTTCTCGCCGCCTTCATATGCT
The DNA here is from genome assembly GCA_032355705.1 of Rubia peregrina. Lineage (NCBI taxonomy): Eukaryota > Viridiplantae > Streptophyta > Magnoliopsida > Gentianales > Rubiaceae > Rubia > Rubia peregrina. The sequence goes on from JAULKK010314755.1 coordinate 8,513, forward strand.
TCTCTATTCCAACAAAATTTCTAATTCAACAAAACCCTTAAATGTATCCCTGTTCATAAAATGGATTTCAAAGGTTAAAAGGAATACCCATACTCGGAAGAAGAAATAAAAAGGCTCTCAAAGCCTCTGCAACTCTCCCTTGTCGGTAAATTCGGTGACAGGAGATGACCCGTACCCCGCGGGATCGTAAACCTTGTAAAATAATTAACCAGCTAAGTGCAAGATGATGAAAGATTAAATTTGTAAATTTTATCCCCTACTCAATGCTAAATACAATAAAGTAGCTAGTGTCAAGTCCAGGGTCGTCCACGGAGATACTAGAATTCAAAAGTTAGCTTTACACAACCCACAATCAAGCGTCACTCCGATTGTATGTCAGGAATAACTAGTTCCTTAAACATATAAATTGGGGTTGTGTCTTATAAACTTATATGTATGCAAGCAATGAGATTTTAATATCATTAACTAGTCTTGAGGTATTTGCATAACATAGCCGATTAATTGCTTTGATCCTAGACTATTTTATTTAATCATGCAAATATATTCTTATAACAAAGTCACAAAGTATGGAGGTGGCCGTGAATTTGAATGTTTGTCACACAAAGGGTTGTCTCCTTTCATGAGTTACCTCACCGCTTCTGTAATTAGGGATGCACTTTGATATCTGATATCACAATTTATCCCGCCATCCCACATTCTATGCTAATATACCCCCACTTAATGAATCTTAGCCATGCGTAGGTAGCAACCGTAAGATACGAGAGTAAGGACACTACATCTAGAGTAATCCACTATAGACACCAACCCTGGGCCTATAGAGGCAAAGGAATCGGCATCTCATGTTGACTCCAGGGTTGTCACGACCCTAGTTGCTGCAAACTATAATGATATATATTGGGGTGAGCCAAGGGTTTCCCATCATTAGGAGTTTTAAAAAGGTAACCTCCAGTCTAGGGCTCCTAACATGTGATCACACACACAACTAGCCAATTAGAGTTAACCTGTTCTGGGTAGGCATTGTTCAAGGAAACATGAATGTCATCTCTCAGTGTCTCAAGCCTATGGGGTCGTTAGTTTAACACTCCCTAAATAGAATTAAATGGACTAGCAAAATATTATACTATGCATGGAATTATGGATGCATGATAAGGAATAACATGGCATAAATCATATATGAATGGGAAATACAAATCATACACAAATATTCATGGGACATAGAAAATAGAAAATAGGATAATCTAAAATCTCACAAAATTATAATCAAGTCATGAAAACAAATACTACCCCAAGATAATAACTACACTAGAGACATTAAATACAAAGCAATCATTGGATTTAATGCCATAAGGCTAGAACTAGAGAAATAAATGAAGAGGGGATAGAGCCTCCACTCTTCCTAACTGCTACATTAGAACTAAATTAATGAAGTTGTCCTAAACCCAAGAAGACTAGGATAGTTTATATAGTAGATGAGTATTAGGCCTTAGAAGGCCCAAAAAGGGGGAGAAACCCCTAGCAGCCACACATGCCACGATGGCACGCCTCGTGAAGTATTGCACATGCCGGCCAACATGGCTCGTGCAAAGAAGCATGGTGCGTGGACTGGAGGGGTGTTTTATGCCTTTTTGATGGCACAAGTCATGCCAAAGTGTACGACCCATCATGTGGAGCTTCCTTATGTGGCTTTTGATGGTACAGGCTATTCCAAGGTGCACGGCTCGTCTTTCGACCTTTTGATTTCTTCGTTTCTCTAAGCATTGGCCATTTTGGTTTGCACGGCCCTCATGCTTGGCCTCGTTCTATTGGAAAGAGCTATGGTACGGGTCTTGCCAAGTTACACAACCTGTGTCATTCGACTTTTTTGGAACATGCTTCTTTCTTCACCTGAACTATCTACTACCATGTTTTGACTCGTAGACTTTGGTCTTCTACCATTATTGCAAATGCCTTCTAAAATCTACTACCATCCTTGTGAATGACCTTCTTAAAGCAGTCTAAAGTGCATAAAATAGATCTAAACATCAAGCTCACAAAAAGGATCTAGATGCTAGTAAGGACCAAAATCCATTAGATCTAAAGAAGGCTAAAAATGAAGGATTTAGATACAACAGTCGAAAATAGTCATCTAACCCCTTGTAATTTAAACCTGCCTAAATATAGAAATTTACCAATCAAAAGACAATAAAATATATGTTAAATGCTTCAGAAATTACAAGAATTTGACGTCTTATCAGGAGACCAGTATTGGATCAAATTGGAGATCACTTCAGGGTTTTGGGATATAGAGGGGATCACCACATAGGTTATTTGGATTCCAAGCAAGTTCTGATCAGATTTGCAATGGAAGAGGACTTCAATCAATGTTGGTTGGAAGGAAAAATGTGATTTGGGAAAGGAGAAATGAGAATCCATAAATGGACTATGGATTTCAACCCAAACAGAGAAGCTACAATCGCACATGTTTGGATTTCAACTCAAACCCCTCCAGCCTATTATTTCACTAAAGAGGTAACTCATCAAATAATGGAGCAGTTAGGTACCCTTATAATGGAATACTGACCAACAACAGAGCTTTCAAGGCCATCAACCATTTGTTTCTGTGCGCAAGTAGATCTCATGGCTCAACATTCTACTAGAATCAGGCTTGGCACAAAAAATTATGGCATCAGATGTTACGTTCAGTACGAGTGGATGTCTCTCTCCTGCAAGATAGGGCACCAAACAAAGATTGTAGAAAAGGTGGTCTGGAGGAAGGGTTAGAGAGTAGATAAAAGAATTTCAGAGCATACCTCTTAGTTCACTATTGCTCAGAAGCAAATGGAGGCAGGGGTTGTCATAATGAAATATTTTGAGATGCACTCCAAACCCACACTTCAGGAGCCAGCAATTGCAAAGAACTCCAATTCTCTATCACAAGAGGATCTGATGTTTTTGGACATAATGAATCTCAACCGTGCTAAGTCTTTTGCAAGAGATGATATTAACCTAATTAATTTTCTACTCCTCTTACTCTTTGTGCTTTAACCCTAATAAGGTGAACAATCATTTCCTATCTCTCTCTCCCCCTCTCTCTATACATATGTGTGTGTATTTATATGTATGTATGTATGTATGTGTATTTATATATATATATATGAGACGTCAAATGCATGTATTTTCTGGAGCATTTAACATCTCTTTTGTTATCTTTTTGTTGGAAGATTGCTAGAT
>JAULKK010314766.1:0-21839 GCA_032355705.1 Rubia peregrina
TGTGTTATTTTGGTTTTGTAGTTGCATGCAACGTGTTTGATATTTTTTTCTCAGAGAGGATTTGAGGTGATTTACTTGAAATTGTTTGATAATCGGCGTTCTCCCTTCGGATTTGTCTTCTTAGTCTTCATCCTCGTCGCTAAGGGTAATAGAACATGATATATGGCTGAATTCCGCTAAGGATGATGTGCATGTTCTTCGTGGAAGGTAAGAGATCCTAGCATGCTCGTGCTTTTACTTAAACATGAAAATGTTCAAATCTAAGTTTCCTTTCCTTTTAATTTGTCATCAGTTGCATTCAGTGAATTTACTATACATGTAGTAATTATGATCATGTGGCGTCCTTCATGCGAAACTCATGGTTTTCGTGTGCTTTTAGGATCGAGGCTTTTCAGTATCTGACAGAGAGGCTGGTGAATGAACTTATAAAATCAGCTATATGCAGAGGAGAAGTTAGGGATCATCGAGGAGCAAGGCAACATTCTCCTACGAAATTTGAAGCACATTCACGATTCCTTGAGCTCCATTGGCTGATGTCTACGAAGAACAAACTATGTAAGCACACAATACTTTACAACAACTGAATCTGAGAAATTTGTTAATGAAGCAGAGCATTTAATAGTGACATAATCACTCATATGAATCACATATTGAGCATATCATAGTCAAACTTCAAAATCAACAAACACTCATGGCGTTTACGCCTCATAACCAAAATCCTATATCTTTTCACTTAATGTTAAATACATAAACCTAATGGTTTGAGTGATGCTATGTATATATTTATTATGATTTTCATTGTGGGAGTTTGCATGTGCTATTGATAGGGCTGGTTTCTAGATTTTTTTTATAAACGAAAGATATATTTGTTAATTGTGGCGGCATAGAGGAGGAGTTTGGGAACTGTTTGAACTGAACTATGTGTTATAAATGAATGAGGCATCACCGTTTAGTTTGTAACACACACTTGGTGGTTTCCATGATAACATGGAATTACTCTCTTTTTGGATTTGTTGAACGGAATTATGCTAGTATGATGCACTTCATGTCTGAATAAATTTATGATGATTTTATTGGGTTAACAACTAGACTTAGCATGCATAGGTTTGTTATAATCCGAATGGAAGGTTTATATTTTTCAAAGATGAATCTATTTATTTCTTTACAAAGCTCCCAATAGATATAGATAAGCATGGGGGTTAACTATCCATGTATTGCCTAGTTATGAAAAAGATGCATTGAAGTGGTATGTGCCTATCATATATGCTCAGAATATTATGTTGTTATATATTTAAAGCATAGTGCATCCAATTCCATAATACCCATGGTAATGTGATGGGAATTACAGAAATGAGAGATAGAATCAACGTTGTTATAGAAAGGGCATTTATATGTACTAGTGCCAAACCTCATGAGAATGTTGTCAAATGGCAATAAGTTATTCATTAATCATTAATATAGACAACTTAGTAGGGATTTTAATGTTCCATACCTTTTGAAGTGAGGGGGGACCAGTCCTTTTATTTCTGATGCTTTGCAGATTTAAAGGAGAACTTGCCTGAATCCTCTGGTGTCGAGATGATAGTGTCCCCAACTTCTGTTAGGATAAAGCTTCGTCAGATACCTACATAGTAGTTGTAGAGAAATAAAAAGGAATGTTTGCAAGCAGTTCTTTCCTATCGTGCAGAAATTCCTTGATTGTTAGATCTCTTTTAGGATGAAAGGTCCCTCTTATTTATCCTTTAAATACCCAGATCATGACCAGTTCCCTTCCCAGAAGTTACTCGCACCATTTTTAGCTTGATTCTAGTTTGGTTTTCAACCCTGGTGTTCACCCCCAGATATCGGTGCCACGTTTCTGACTTTTTTTTGTGAATCGGGTAAAGACGACCTGAAATTAGTCCAAAGTGTTGACTTCTTTTTTTTTTTGTAGTTTTCACCAAATTTTCATCGAAAAGGTGTCAACTACGGTTTGGATGTTCTTTACCTCTATTCCATTTTCTCTGACTGGGTAGCAAAAACTTTCCCATTTTTTCCAATGTTTCTAGGCCCTGCATCTATTGCTCCTCAGTAAAAGTTTGCATAGATTTATTTAACCTTTAAAAGTTTGCATAGACTTTCCTAATTATATAACACTTATAAATACTGCAGTTTAAGTCTTCCTCGAGGACCCTGTGAAATACATTGTCAAGTACCAGGTATCTCTTTATTATTCATGAGTGAAATACATAGCATGATAGCATTTTCTCAAAGTAATTTCTCAAGGTTTCTTTTGTTCGTGTTGGCTAGTGCTCAATCTGTTGCTTCTTCCTAGAACCAGTACTAGAATTGTTGTAATGGCTGGTCAGGAAGCTCCCATCATCACCAGAACCAGAAGGAGAACTGCCACGCAACATGGTTGTTACATTCAATCCAACTTTCGTGTTGTTTCCCAATTTCCCCCTCATTTCCCCTCATCTTGGATCTCTCTTGCAGGAGGCTCCACACTGGCTGATCTTCTGCAAGCCCTTGAAGACTATCTACCAGTACTTCTGGGCCTAGTTAAAGATGGTAAAATTTGTTAGACATCTCAACACTTATATTCTTACCTACTTTTCTCACGCTCCTCAATTTCATCCTACGGGTACCCCCTGTAGCACAAAGTGCAGTTTGCTTGGATAAATCAAGAGGATGAGGTTGAGGTGAGATCAACTTTCAATATCCACCAACTATTATTTCCTTTCACATTTCATCCTGAAATTTACTTCATTTTCTGGTGCTTTAGGAAACTGCTATGTTTAGTGTTTGGTATGAAGTACTCTCAGTTTAACACTTGATGGCAATGCTATTGCTATCACAGGCCAATCTATTGCTTCGTCCTAGAATTTTGATATTGTTTGTTGCTGTTGAGAATGGTAGGATGATAGTTATATAATAGGTTCCTTGTTATCAAAACTTGACTTGAGAAAGGAAGAAATCAAGGATTTAATCTTGACTTTCCTAATTATATAACACTTATCAATACTACAGTTCAAGTTTTCCTCGAGGACCCTGTTAAATACGATGTCAAGTACTAGGTATCTCTTCATTATTCACGGGTGAAATACATAGCATGATAGCATTTTCTCAAAGTAATTTCTCGAGGTTTCTTTTGTTAGTGCTGGCTAGTACTAGTTTGCAGAATGGAAGTGTACAAATGTGACGATGTTGGTATGTTCTTCTTGTAATAATGAATAGGTTTATTTTGCACTTGTTTTTCTAAGCTTTAAGTATTAGTTGTGGTTTGTTTGCAACTTGTAGAAACTGTATTTTACAGGTTTAAATGTAATTATTAGAGATTTAGTGGCAATTATTATTATTATGTGGTTTAAACTGTAATTATTTGAATATTGTGGGTTCAGTTGAAATTATTATAGTTTTGCATGTTTAATTGCAATTGTAAGGGCTAGTGGATTGAATTTTAAAAAAATTATATTACTTCGCGATGCTTTTAAGTGTCGATATGTTTCGCGACGCTTTTTGGGCATGTCAATAAATTTCTGATGCTTGAAGGTGTCACAAAAGCATAGCGGTACTTGAAGGTGCCACAAAAGCATAGCGGTACTTGAAGGTGCCACAATTATTTTAGTGATACATCAAATAGAGTCACTTTTACAAGGTGTCAATTTGTGACACTTCTAAACATCATAAATAATCAAAATAATTGATACATAAAAGCGACCCGATACACAATTATACATCACAAAAAAAGTGTCCCAATATGTTGATTTTAGGATGCAAAAAAATGCCACAATATTTTTATATTAGGATGCAAAAAAGCGACCAAATATACAACTATAAATCATAAAAAGTTACCCAAAAGAATGTAATAGGACGTATAAAAACACCCTATATCTTATCTATAGGGTCACTTAATATAGCGACCCATGATCTATAGGGACTCGCGATAACGGGTCGTTTATGGGATGCATTTTAAGCTTCCTATCAATGCAAGCGTCTCAATAGAGAGCCATTGGGACACATTTTAGCGTCTCAATAGCCCTTTTATGTTGTAGTGTTGGATAGTTTGAACTTTAGTTATGTTCTTGGATTTTGACTGATTTGAACCTTAGTTATGTTCTTGGATGGTTTACCTTAAACATGCTTTTGTGTTGAAGAATTTGGTACTAATCATGTAATCCATTTTTCATATTTTGTTCGTCATAAATGTTATTCCAATTACCCGTCCTCTTTTATCTTTCAATATGTCAAAGTGTTATTGTTAGTAAACTATTTTGACCATAACTATTCAAGACTAACATGAATGCAAGAAGCTATTCCAAATCTGGAAGCTCGTCCTGTCTTGGCAACATTTGAGTCTGGATCGATGTGGTTCCGGATTCGGAAAGTAAATCTAACTGGATGGGTTGCTAGACCTCATTTAGCTTCCAAGTTCAGCGGCATTTTACGTCATCAAGCTGATAAGCAAAGGAAAATTTTCAACTTGGTTTTTTTTCCCATTTACATATCTTCCGAGTTTGGAAGACAACCGTGTTTTAAATAAAGTAAGACCAGACGAAGTTCTGGGCTAGTATGAAATCCTTAATTGATTGCATAAAAGAAGTCAATTATGTTCCGAGTTTAGATGTATATTTTGTCCAGAACCTGAATAGAAAATTGTTTGTTGATATTTTTTTGCCCTGCAGATTTTCTTCCGATATCGGAAGACCGATTTCAAACTCAACTCCACTTTCCAGACCTAATCTGGTGTTTTGGATCATCTGAAGCAATTGACATTGCTTACACATCTGATCTCGTAACCTTAAATTTGATTCATTAAGAAATGAAGAAGACCTGCTTCCCGACCCGTATCATTGAAATCAGCTCTTCAATACCACTGCCCCGAAGAACTTCCGGATGTGGAAGGAGGATGGTTATATGATAAAAACAAATCGGTTCCTATTAAAATCTCCAATTATCAACCCCTAACAACTCCAACTATCCTTTCCGACTCCGGAAAAATCACTCCCAATCCCCACTTCAAAATATTTTAACGCGGAAACATCATTGGAACAATGTCAACTTCACAACAAGGAGGTCAAAGAGGCAAAGGGAAATCCAAGGCGGGTAGCTGGAGGCGCTAAAAAACAACCGATCAGCAAATGGCCATATATGTCTCCGCTCAATCACAAATGAGGTACGATATTTTATGCCAAAGTGGAAATTTGCTGATTGCTACATTATAGATTTGAATGTCCATCATAGCATAGGTTTAGCCCATCTAGTGCAAAATCTCGAGGGTCAACATGTCCTTAGTTTATTGACCCTAAACAAACAATTGAATTTGGAGAGATTTGTCAGCTTTATTCAAATTTAATTGAGGTTGAGGGTTTTGGCTACCGGACCAGGATAAATGGGTACAATGTAGATCTTAGTCCGTGTATAATTAACCAATTGTTGCAGTGTCCGTACAAAGGTCTTGAGGATTTATACCCAAAAAACCTCAAGGCCCCTTTTGATGCATTTAGAAAACGAATGTTTTTCCCCTTCAGTAAATCTAATCCAATTGTTTGCAGTGAAAGATACTTTCAGTGCAATCCCATTAACTTAGAAAAACCGGAGAGCCTTAGTTTGAAAAAATTGACCATAGATCAACAAATCGTGTATGAATTGATAGCAAAGAGTATCGTACCTACATACGGCCACATAACAGAGCCAAACAGTGCCACATTGATCATGTTTTATTACATTATGGAGGGAGGAAGATTAATCCGGGGTGCGATATTCAACCACATGCTATATGTAGCCACATCAAAAAAGGTGATCAAGAGCCTTCCCTACGGGAACTTGATCACTAATGTTTTGAAAGGAATTGAAGGGCTTCCGTTGCACGAGTGGGAGAAGAAGTGCAAGTGGTTCGACAAGCAATACTTTACGAACCACAAATGGGCACATTAGGCACACGATGGTGAAAAGGCCAACAAGAGGGCAATAGTTGAGCTTGGTATGTTTGGGATTGGTTTATTTAGTTTCATTCAATTAAAGTATATTGGAAATTATTAACATTTTTATTCACTAACCAATTTCAGAGGAACCCGATGCGCTGTTCATGAAAGGCTTTAGAGCATGCTACAAATGGGTTCGAGGGGAACTTGCTCAGATGAGAGAAAGGATATTGAAGTTGAAGTAGAGTCAAAGTGCCTTGAATAGTCATTTGGAATCAACATTGGGAGCATGTGCGGAAGAAGGATCTTAAGTGTTATGGTTTTACATTTGGATGAATTTGTGACTATTTTGTCGTACTAGAATATTTGTGATGATTATTTTTATGTTTGAACTAATGTATTTTGAGGCGAACATCCATAGTTCAAATTGTACAGTTTATATTGATTCGTAATGTTTGTGTTTTTATATTTATTTCCTCACAATCATTGTGTTTATCATGTGCATTTATATTATGCGAAGTTACAAGTAGTTCAAACATGAAGTTACAACAGTTTAATTAGATGGAGAAGTTCTTTTTACCATTACAAATGATGAGTTTTTGGTTCCTGTACCGGAAGCCTATCTGTTACAATGATGTCCAAACAAATTACCTTCATAAATAAACTATAATTTTTCATCCTTTTCCCAATGTTTTTCAGTTTCCTTTTGGTGTATACCTAACCCATGGACCACATCACTAACTGAAAAATAAAAAATTTGGGCTTTAAGCCCAGCCCAACAATGAAACATGAATAGGGATAACGAACCGAGAAAGGTGGAGCCTTGTCTGAAAAACTTGGCCACGAACCCATAAAGGTAGAACCATGTTTGGAGGTTTAGCCAAGAACCAAAATGATAGGAACCATGATGTAACCTATGATCTCATACGCTAACAATGAAAAACCATGATTGTAGACACCTATGAATACAAGAAGAGCAACATTGAAGAAGTGAAGTAAGACCAAACAGAGAAATTCCCATTTTCTATGGAAAAAGCAATAACATGATCCTCAAAGTCTTTTCCCCGGAATCACTTCCGGGATCTGTTTTGTAGGGAGATATGATACATGGTGAACAACGGTTACTTTGCTTGATCGGGAATACCACATCATTTGGCGCCGACTGTGGGGGCGAAAAAAATTAGTTCTTCATTCCATTAGAACTAAACAATGGTGTTCACCAGTAGTGAAAAAAGTCATAACCACCATACACAAGAACAAACAGGTGGACACAATAAGAGCATGCATCCAAGACAAGATCAAGCATATGTCCCTAGTAGAGAATATGATTATAGTAAAGAAGACACGGGGAATGATGAAGAGGAAGTAGAATCTCCTAACAAAAATCAAGTAAATGAGAGGAGAGGAGAGTGTTCGCAGCATTATTAGAAGCGAACAAAGAACACTTGTACAATTAGTTCTTAGCCGCTATCAAGCTAAAATCCCCAAAAAAAGTTTAAAAACAAGTCAAAGGTATTAGAGCCTTAAGTACATGGATGAGTTAAGGGATATAGTGGTAGACGACGATGCAAATAAGTCACTCTTGGCACCGCATCTTCACGATTTCAAGATTCCAAAGGATTTCAAGCTACATTTGCATGTTAAAATATATGATAGGACAACAGACCTGAAGGAATTCCTGCATTCCTATCCTAACAACATGAGATTTCGCAATGCTGAAATTGAGTTAGTGTCCAAGGCTTACCAAATGGAACAACGATTACATGTTACGAAGACTTACCAAACAGAAGCATTGAGTCTCAGACACAGTTATCAGATTTGTTTTTGGTGCGCTTATAACAGAAGCATAAGTTTACCATAATAATAGCAGAACTAAATAGCATAGCTCAACAAAATGATGAAAGTCTCACAGAATACCATAATAGGTTCGTAACTGAAAGTTTGTAGTTTCGCTATTTGTCGTTCTAATCCTCATTGGGTGCATTTATAGGGGGCATCCGATCATGGGAATTTACAAGGAGTTCACAAAGAACATGTCTGTAAACCCCGGGGAGTTGCAAAAAGTTATTGAACAATAATGCAAATTGAAGAAGCAAATGACCGTAAGATAGAGCGGGAGCGAGGCAAAATGAAAATAATGGAGAATCCACAGAGATGTTTTGTAAAGGAATTAAAAGGAACTATCACTTTCAAATGAAGAGAATCATGAATACATGTCACAACATTCAAAGAAACACCATTGACAAAGTCACAAAATAAATTTGGCAAGCAAATAGAGAGTTATTTCGTGAACTGGTACCAATGATGGCACCTCCAAACAATAGAACCAGAGAATTCTATTTTTTTTCTACAAGCACCATGGCCATGACACCGATATTATACAGACTTGAGAAGGCAAAGAGAATAGAATTTGAGGAATGGCTATCTGAGCCAGTACAATAAAGAAGATGGAGAAAACAGGTACAACAAAGACAACAAATTAGGGAACTCCATAGCCGAGAACCAAGGCGTAGAAAACACACAGAGTAAGAATTTGAAGATGACAGTAGTTATGGATTACGAAGAATACATAGTGAGTGAGGCTCCAAAAAGAGTAATCTTTTCAATACAGGGATCAATTGACTCTCTATCAAATAATGATTGGAAAGCCAAGGTTAGATATTCTCAACCACAAGATCCTTTTGACAATTGATTTCATTCGGATGAAACAATCACATTTAGCGAAGAGGATGCATTTCCTAACGGTTCACCTCATAATTACCTAATGGTCATTATCACTAAGATTGGAAATGCAACGGTTCATAGGTTGTTCGTGGATGATGGGAGCGCAGTCAAAATCCTATTTGTTGATTGCTTTGATAATTTAGGGTTCAAGCGGACTAATCTAAAGAAGTCTACATCCTCTCTTATAGGATTTATGGGACAAGCAGAGACACATTTGGGTAGTATAGAACTGCTTGTTTCCATAGGTGAAAATGATAGAAATTGTAATATCATGTGTGATTTCATAGTCATAGATGCACCAAGTCCATTTAATATCATCATTGATACGCCTTCGATGAATATAGCCAAGGAAATATGGTCTCTATAACACATAGTAATGAAGTTCCCGACTCCAGCAGGAATCGTAAGAGTAAGGGGAAACAAACAAAAAGCCATACAATGTATGGTTATTGCGATGAAAGTAGGAAAAATGTTGAGCAAACAAAATTTTTTTAGCACTAACTCAGATAGTTGCTTGCTCAAGCAATCAGATCCTCCAATATATCAGGAAGAAGAGACTGAAGTTGTCACTTTGGATGACGAAGACACCTCTAATTGCATCAATATACGAAAGCATCTTCAAACATGGAAAAATAAGAGGGTTATAAAAATCTTGCGAAGTCACAAAGATATATTCACATGGAATGTAAAGAACATGGGAGAAGTGGAACTAGAAATTGCTACCCATTCTCTGAATATCAACGATTCGATCAAACCAGTCAAGTAAAAGAAACGAAGCTTCTCTAGTGACAGATAGAATGCAATTAAAGAGAATGTAACAACATTGGTTCAATCTAGTAATCTAAAGGAGGTAATCAACCCGGAATGGTTAGATAACCCACTGATGGTGAAGAAGGCAGATGCGGGGGTGGAGAATGTGTATAGACTTAACTGATCAAAATAAGGCATGCGCAAAAAAACTGTTATCCTTTGCCAAAAATTGATCAGATATTGAAGCGATATCAGATTACGAAGTCTTAGCTTTCTTAGATGCATATAAGGGATATCACCAAATATTGATGAACCCAGAAGATGCAAAAAAAATGCCATCATAATATGCTTTAGAATATTCTACAATGTGAAGATGTCGTTTGGCTTTAAAAATGCAAGAGAAACATATCAGATAGTAGTCAACAATGCATTTCATAATCAAATAGGACGTAATGTGGAAGCATATGTTGACAACATGGTTATCAAAAGCAAAAGGACATGAAAATTAACACAAGACTTGAACGATTTTCGTATAGGCTAAGTGTGATTAGTATGAAGCTTAATCCCGCGAAAGGCATAATTGTAATAGGTGCACAAAAATTCTTAGGATACAAGGTATCCTCTAAGGGGATTAAGGCTAACCCAGAAAAATACAAACAATAGTTGACCTTCCTCAACCATGAACAGTTCAGGAAGTGTATATATTAATGCGATCATTGGCATCGCTTAGTATATTTGTTTCAAAGATAGCTAAGAAACATTTCCCACCTTTTGAAGTTCTTAAGAAGATTAAAAAATTTAGTGGGAACGATAAAAGTCATAAATCATATGAGTCCTTGAGGGAGAAGCTTGAAGCATTACCAGCACTGAAGTCACCACTCCCTGGAGAAACCCTATATCTGTACCTGGCCATTTCAATGAACGCAGTAAGCTCAATTTTGGTGTGTTAAGAAGGCCAAAAATAAGTACCAACATACTACATCAGCATAATACTACAAAGTGCAGAGAAAGCGTGATTGCCAGTTGAAAGGTTAACTCTAGCTTTGGTATATTCAGCAAACTGGCTGCAAACCTATTTCAAGAGTTATGGGATCATCATCTATACTGACTACCCAATTAAAAATATCCAAAGCAAGCCTGAATCATCTTGTAGAATAACCAGGTGGGCTCTTGAATTTGGGCGATATGAGATCAAGTTCCAACCGCGAACTACAATTAAGGCACAAGCCTTAGTAGATTTCATTGCGGAGATGACAAATGTTAATGCATGAGAGGCAAATATGCAAAAAAATCTTAGAATCTTAGAATCGATAAAGGAAAATCCAAGTGAGTAGACATTGCATGGAAATTGTTTGTTAATGGAGCATCTAGCAACGAAAGTTGTGGTGCAAGACTGCTACTAGTGAATCCAGAAGGGAAGAGCATAGATATTCACTTCGTTTCGACTTTCCACTCACCGATAATGAAGCTGAATGTGAGGCACTAATATGTGGCTTAGAACTTACAATCAGGATGAAGGTCAAAAGTGTTAGGGGCTTTAGCGATTCATAAATAGTAGGTCAGCAAGTGCGAGACGATCAGCTGATAAAGTATTTAAGAAGAGTTTGTATGCTCATTGCCTACCTTGAATACTTCGATATTCAACATGTACCAAGAATTGAAAACACAAAGGCAGACGCCTTGAGCAAAATGCGATAGCTAAATTCCACTTATTTATTGAACAAAAGGATGTGAAGGTGGAGGTCATTCCAGTTTGAAGTACAGTAATAACAACTATGTAAATGTCCAGAATGAAGGTATAAACTAGATGACACCGTTAATAGATTACTTTGCAATGGGAAAATTGGCAACAGACAAGATACAAGCTAAAAAGTTGAAATTGCGATCTCGCAACTACTTTTATGAAAGGGGGATCTTATAAAAGAGGTTTCTTACCTACATGGATAAAGTTCGTAGGACAATCGAAAACAGGTAAAATCTTGAAAGAAATGCATGAAGAATTATGGGGAATGCATCAATGGTCTCAAACAATGCCAAAGAAGATAATTCAGGCAGGTTACAATTGGCCAACTATGTTCAACGATGTGCAAAACTTCGTGCTAAAGTGTAAAAGCTGCTAGATTAATGCCCCAATATCGCATAAACCATAGGCTACTTTAATAGGAATATATGGGGTTGGCCAGTCGATAAATGGGAGAATTGATCTATTTGGACATTTTCCAAATGGTGGTGGCAATGCAAGGTTTCTAATTGTGGCAATTGACTACTTCATGAAATGGGTTGAAGTAAAGTCATTGGGAAGAGTTACATTAGAAGTAACAATAAAGTTCATTTGGTAGAATATAATTTGTCGCTTCAGAGTGCCAAAAACTATCATCACAGATAATGGCACATAATTTACGAGTGGGACCTTTACTAAATGGTGCTCGAAGTTAGGAATTGCACAAAATTTCACATCTGTAGCTCACCCTCAAGCAAATGGTCAGGTGGAAGTAACCAATGGGACCATAGTTTAAGGTATCCAAAAAGGATTGGAAGGAAAGCGAACTGGTTGGGTGGACGAGTTACCCTATACCCTATGGTCGTACGGAACAACTATTCGACAACCAGCCGGAGAAATACCGTACAGTCTAGTATATGGTAATGAGGCAATAATACCAATGGAAATTGGGAACTCAAGCCTTTGAGTAGAATAATACAAGAAGGACGATAATCCCGAAATGATAAGGTTGGACTTAGACAAGCTCAAAGATAAAAGACAACGGGAAAATATCACAGAGGCAAAGTAGAAAGAAAAAATGGTCAGAGCATGCAATCAAAAAGTTAAAGAGATGAAATTCCAAATTGGTGATCTTGTGCTGCGGAAAAATAAAGAAAGTTTGGTGGAAGAAAAAGGAAAGGTAAGTCCAAGTGGGAAGACCTGTACAAGATAACAAGAGTGCACCGATCCAACTTCTACGAGTTAGAAATATTAGATGGCTACAGCATCCCAAACACTTGGCATGTGATCAACCTAAGAAAGTTTTATGTGTAGATCCAAGGTGAAGGATAGTAAAAAAATCCAGTTGTATAGAATCCATGAGATGATCATTGGTGATGTTCACATCTTTGTTTAGTTTTGAAGGCGATATTATAGCAGCCGTACATTATAAATATGAAAAAGCGTCTTTTAAAGAAAATCACTTTTCATGTCCTTTACTCACATCTTATGAATAATATCCAACTGTGGCACATCACAAACCAAATATCAAGTAGTGTAGTCGCGAAAAATTGAGTCTAATCAATCACGATGCAACAAGCTATGAAGTTTTCATAAGGTGATTAACAAAATTGGGAAAACAACTAAAAGCAAGAAATATATCCTGCAATTCAAACAATACAACCTTTCGAATTTGCAAGCTATAGATCTTGCAAGTTTGCAACCTTACTTTTGCAAGTCATAGATCTTGTACAAAGGAAAATAAGCCTATAGAAATAGTGACATAAGCAAGCAATAGATCTTTTAAGTCGCACAATACAAGCTCTTGAGTTCGCAAGCTATTGATCTTCCAACTTCATAAACCTAACTAGGCGAGCCATAGATCTTGCAAGAAAGTATATATGCCTACAAAGACAAGGAAAAAATAAAGCGAGAGATCTTGCAGGGTTGCACAATACAAATTTATAATTTTGCAAGCCATAGATCTTGCAAAAAAGGCATTCCAAAAAATAAACTACTACATTTAATAAAAGAGAAAACTATCCATGCTTTGATGCGCGAGATAAACAAAATGATGAAGAACCTCCACAATGACAAAATTTATCAGCCTCGCGATGAGATATCTTAGTCTTGCACTCCTCGTCTAGAATATAATCATACCTCCATTTCATGTACAAGTTGAAAGGATTTCACGTTTGGCCCTTTCGTTCCATATGACCGAGATACCTTGCATAGTAAGCCTTAAATTTAGTTATAGGGCCAAATTTCTCGCAATCAAGCTGTATAATCATAACATTAACCGTATCTTGATAATTCTTGTTCGTACCTATCAATTTTTGTAGTTTTTCCTCTAATATGTGACCTAACAAACTCAAAAAAATTAATCATCTGCTCACTAGAACCACAAGATAGTAATGGAAGGGCCTGAAGCTTATCTTTGCAATCAACACAAGCTTGCTCAAGTTGATGCTGACATGAGTCAAGAGGATTACACTCATCACGAAAGTGTTCACTCTCACTACGTAGCTGGGTATTTATAATGAAATGTTCATCGAATCTACTTTGCCACCCGGTTGAAGAAGAAGAAAGGTGATCACTCTCATTCTATTTTTTCTTCAATTGATCTAGTAAATCATTAATGAAAGAACACTTCTTATCAATAATCAATGTCTTTTGATGAGCTTCGCGGGCCTTGCTTGCAACGAAATTCTTAGCCTCTTCTTGTTGGCCAAGCATTCTAACCATACTTAACTGTTGGCAGGCCTTGCTTGAATATGGTTGCTTTGTTTAGCACAAAATTCTTTCAATTCACGAACAGAGTCTTGGGTATCCTTTAAAGTGTTTTTCCATCCAACTTCAACATCATTGACATTAAGTAGCATATACTTTAGACGAATACCTAATGATAGCGCTCATTCCTGAACATGGCTAGGAAGATTGAGGAAATGCATGTATAAACTGACATATTAAATATCCACTAAGCTACAAACTATATCCTCGTCCAAAGATTCAATACTATAACATTTGGGTAAAAACCTACTACAAGGGCATGCCGTAGAAGGAGATGGAGATGATGAGGAAGTAGGAATTTTTCATCCCATACATAATGGAATGGATTCCAAATTAGAGAAGCGATCAACAGAAATAAACTCAAGATATTCCTTGGATAAAGACTGGGTAGCTTCAATCAGCCTAATGGGGCAATGTGAATGAGGGAGAAAAACCAAGGCGATGATGAAAATGAACATTAGATCCCAAACTGTTAAGAAGTTTCAAAAACTTATGATCAACAAAAATATCAAAGCCCTGCATATAAATAAATACGATGAGAAGTTGCAAAATTAGAAGGGCAGTGCAAAATCAATATTCATAATAGTACAAATAGTGTAGACATACATTAGTGTAGTGTTACAAATTACAAATAAAAAGTCTCAATATCCATACCACTAAGATCAAACAACATTAGAAGGAGAAGAACAAAAATGCTAGAGAACAAGAGCATAATCCTTCTTGTTCACATGTTGAGTGGACACCTCAATATTCACATCGACTTATGGATTTGAAGGAGGCTTAGGAGCGCGAGAACCGAATGGAAGACCTTTAAAATAGTCAACTTCACACTTCTTCAGATCAGCTATAGAGGGCAAAGAAGGAAGGCTAGCTAGGTGGGATAGCAAGGCATACAGATGACTACTATCAGATATGTTACTAGAAAAATCATTGTTAAGCACAATCTTCTATTGCACCAACAATGCCTCAAACTTAGCTAGTTTAGGCAATTTCTTAGCCTTAAAAGTAGGATTCAGTCCTCGCAAATTGACCAGAGCCTTGCAATACCCAACATTTTGAGCTGAGGTAGAAACTTTCTCAAATAAATTGTAGAAAGACTTCGTCTTGGCGAGCTGATTAATAAGGACTAGAGGGTACCCAGATCAAGCAGGAACATTAGTCCGCATCTCCTCCAGCTCAGAACGCAGCTTATCAGCTTCCTTCTCAGCAGCCAAGGCACGCTCCTCAGCAGAGTGTGCACACTCTTCAGTAGATTCAAGAGAGACATTCATAGCTGCGAACTTCTTCTCGGTGGCCTAACATTTTTCAAGGAGCTAACTGTCTCCCTTAGTGAACTGCGCACCTCGTTCATTGACCAGCTGAAGACTTTCACCAACCTTGTGATAAAAATACAAAAACAAATATCAGTTAGACATCGTAATAGATAAAAACCAAATCAAATTAGATATAATTTTAAAAACTCTTAAGGAACATACAACCATTGTCTCATGGAGTGAAAGTTTAGATAGAGTAACATGAATAGTTCCTTCCACCATTAAATTATGGCTTTACGGTGGAAGTTTAGGATGAGAGTGGCTAATACACCCTTTTTTCTTAGGGGACACCAAGGTTCTTGATGATCCACTATATTTATTGGTAAATCCATTAATAAACTAAACACTGGGAATGACATGATAAAGGGTGAATTTGCTAGACGATTTTATCACCTTGTGAAGCTGATAAAGGCTAGCGAATAGGCCAATCGAGAAAGGGATTTGAGCTGCCTCGCACACATGATAGAAAAAAACAATAATCAATATAGCTTTAGGGTGACCCGGAAATGCGAGAGTAAATCTAAAATGATCTGAGATAGGAAAAGCAAGTCCAAATTTAAGATTTTCTAGATAACAAGAGATAAATCCAGGGGGAAGAGTGTTAACACTCTCATAATTATCTAGGGCCTTAAGCTCATAGGTGTTAAAAGTGGAAAACTACTTTTTAAATTATCCAAGTAGTAATCGGAGAGAAAACTACTAATGGTAGAATAATCTATTAGATGGTCGGAATCCTCCCCGGAGTTGACATTATCAACCTGGACATCTTTTACGGAGGGTTTACCAACATTAGGGATGGCTATTGAGTCAGACATAATTCCTAAAAGTGAGATGAAAACTCTATCAATCAGAGTCATAGAATGGAAAAGATATATTTCGGTAAAAGCTGAGAAAAGAAATACATAATACATGTGAGAAAAAATAAAGAAGAACTGAGAAGAAGGAAAGAAACCGGACAACTCCTAAACCAAGTTTAAGAAACATGTTACTATAATGGAGACGCTCGTACATATTCACAATTATAAGAATCACTTTAGAAAGGGAGAAGATTAAGAACAATTAAACTCATGAGTTGATAAAATACGACGTGGAACTGGAACGATAAAGAAGGTTGGAGGAAGATGAAGAATCCAAAATGGTTAAGGAATTTAATTTAAGAAACTAAAATGCCAACGGTCAAATCACACAGAAAATAATTATGAATGTATGACAAAAAGTAATTTACCTTTTTAGGAATACGAGAAGTCGACGGTATATGGGTAGATACAATACACTGAATAGTTATAGAATTAAGTCACTAAAATTGAAGAACTGATAACGGGTAAAAATATAATGGCGAAAGAGGAAATATCCTAATGGTACAATGAATAAAGAGGAGGAAATCTCAGTTCAATGAAGCAAAATCTCAAACGACTAAGTATGTTAAAAGTACAATGGATATAGAGAAGATTCAAATTCAAAATATGAAACCTAACCAAAATTGCATTGATAGTCAAGAAGCAAGTAACACTTCGTGAAGACAATCTTAGTAACATCAAACATGTTATTACAGCTTCAGAAGTTCACGAAACAATAGTTCGCATACATTCCAAAAATGAAGTCATCGCTTCGTGTTTACTAGACATCGTGGCTAGGGGGCTTATGGTGTATACCTAGCTTATGGACCACATCAGCATCCTTCTAATTAAATATTGTTGGGCTTTAAGCCCAGCGAAACATGAATAGGGCTAACGAACCAAGAAAGATGGGGCCTGGTTTGAAAGATTTGGCCACGAACCCATAAAGGTGGAACCATGTTTTGAGGTTTATCTATGAATCGAAATTATAGGAACCTTAATGCAATCCACGATCTCAAACGCTAACAATGCGGAACCACGATTGTAGACACTTATAAATACAAGGAGAGCATAATTGAAATAGGTAAGTAAGACCATACTGAGAATTTCTGATTCTCTAAGGAAAATCCCTAACTCGATCGTCGGATTATTTTCCCCATAATTACTTTGCGGGATCTATTTTGTATGGAGAGACGACATACAGTGAACAACACTTACTTTGCTTGATCGATAATACCACATTACATTTTCGTGTTCTTGATCTTACCTCGGCCGTCAATCCAAACTCCTTCATCTTGATCAGTACGCCCTAAATGACCACATACACTCATATCATCCTACTCAAGTGTAATGTCTTTCCCATTGGATCCCATCTCTGTGCACAGACCAAAACCAATTATATCCCCGCCTTCATAAATCTCAACGAAAGCTCTCTTTCCCTCAACAACTATATCCCAACATGGGTAAACATGATCTTTCACATAGAAGACTTGATGGGCTTGTGACACCAATATGAGTGGATATTTTCCCAAGCAACTCGACTATGATACGTAAGGGTGAATCCCAAATCCTCAGTCCGTTGTCCATCATTAACACCAACCCATTCACTTTTAAACACAGGAAATTTTACAGTAACATAATCAAGCTCCAAATCTAAATTACCATACCTAAATAACACGTTTGGGTATACATGGGATTTTCGTCACTTGCACTCGCAATGTGAAGGTCCTCGGAGACAAGCATTACCCCACTGTTCTGGGATACACCCTTGTTATACATTATTATTTTTACTAAAACTAAACCCATTAATGTTATAAGATGCATAGAATAGGACTATGCCCATTGGTCGGCAAGCCAACCATTTCATTATATGGGGATGATCACTAATATTGTCATGACTTTATAGCCATGAAGCAAAGGTGCATGTGTGTTATTGAAAAACATGCGCTTCATTTAACTGAGAATGCATAACTCTTATTTCCTCTATGTGGATCTCATATACGGAACAACGTCCTTATAGTTCCGAAGTACGTAAAGTTTCACTTCACACAAATCTTCCGTAGTAGGTTAATTAGTTTTCCTTGTCTAAAACCTTTTCCCAGTACTCGCCCATTGCATCAAGAATTAAGATCACCCGCTGAATGAACTTCCTTCAAATAATTGGTACAAAAGTCTATGACCCCTTCCACCAAATAACGTTGCACAGTACTCGCATCAGGACTATACCGATTCTTCACAAGATCTTTAAATATTTTTTATGCCTATCAAAAGGGTATATCCACCTAAAAAATATGGACCCGCACAACTTGATGTCACAGACCAAATGAACTATCAAATTGACCATAATATCAAAAAATGAGGGAGGAAAGCACATCTCCATCCAACATAGAACCTTGAGTACCATCGCTTGCAACCGGTTGAGCTTAGCCACACTTATGCTTTGAAACTAATTGAGTTAAAAACAGTTTTGTAATATGCAATCTAACTTGAGAAGGAAATGAAGACCTAATTGTAATGGAATTCAATTCTTGCATCAGGTTGTGGTAATTGTGTGATTTCAAACCAACCAATTTCAACTCCTCTACAGATACACTTGAAATTATGTTAGACGAAGAAGTCTCCGACGTGCAATTTCTTCTTCGATTAAGACACTGAATAGCAAGCAAGTGGAAGGTAACAATCATCGTAATACATAACCAGACACTACCAAAGAGATACCCATCTAGCACATGTTTCTTGGCACCGTTTTTTTAAAATTGCCTAATAAATTAACACTGGTTTTTTTTAAAATCGGTGTTAAATAAGCTCTGGTTTTTTAAAATTAACACCGGTTTTCAAAAAACTGGTGTTAAATTTAACACCGGTTTTCAAAAACACGTTGTTAATTTTTAAAACCAGTGTTAATTTCAAAAAACTAGTGTTAAATATTTTAAAATTTTATCTTTCTGCCAATTTTTTTTTGAAAAATTAAAAAAAAACTTACCGGTTCAAAAAAATGGTGGCAACATTTTAAAAATCTAATATTTCCAACAAAATTTTTAAAACAATTGCTAAAAAATTGCAACAAATTTCAAAAAAAAATTGCTTCAAAATTCACTGCCTAAGAGGAGCTGCGCACAGCTATCTCAAAAAAATTTAAAATAATAATATTCCCTCCAAAAAATCAAAAAAATTGTCAATAATTTCAACAGAAAATTCCTGAAATTTCATAGGTTGGGGGCAGCTGCACACAGTCGCTCAAAACTAAATATATATTTTTACTTTCAAAATAGTTCAATTATTTTGTTGACTTTAACTACTAAGTAAGTTGATTTAAATTAATTAATGATCAACCTTTATTGACCAAATATATATAATTATATGAATAAACATGTTTGATGTTTACTAATTAACCACTTTCACAGAGACCCCCTCTAACACCAGTTTTTCAACGAATAAATGCTCAACTATTAATTGATTTAGTATATACATAAATACTAATAAATGGGTTTGAATTCAACTAATAAATGTTCAACCCTTACTTGACGTTCTATATATAAACACTAATAACTAATTTGACTTTAACTAAGAAACGGTTACCCTTACTTGAGTTTCTATATATGAACACTAAATATATAAACACTTACTTGACTTAGGGAAAAATAACAAGAATCATATATTTCTAAGCAATGAATAATAGGATAGCACAAGTTTTGGCCACAGTGTAATTTTTCAAAACTGTGTAGAAGTAAATAATGTTGACTTTCGAGACTCTTTCGTTCACCCATACATGTCTAAATTGCAAATTCGTAATCACATATTATTGAATTTTATTTTGGTGTTTCCAATTTCGTGATTCAACAACTCCAACTTTCTTGAAGGGACCTAAATGCAAAAGGTAAAAAAATTACTCGTAACTCTAAATTGAAATCCGCTCAAACGTGATGCTACCTTATACTCCCCATTGTATTTTCAAAGTCTGTAACATAGTATTTATGAATAATAATGCACAAGAACATATTTGTAAAACTTTTCGGATTTCCCTTTCTTAATTCCAAGTAACTAACTCTAAGTTACTGTAGAACTTGTACTAGCGCTTTCAAACATTTCACCAAAAAAATTATCTATTTAATATTTCTATATTTAACCAAGAATAACGAAAACCATGTATTTTTTGAGAAATGGATTATAGGGTAGTAATTTTCCAATACTGTGTAGAAGGAATCAATGTTGACTTTCGAGACCCTTTCATTCACCCATACATGCCCGAATTTCAAGGTCGCAATAGTGTATTATTGGATTGAATTTTGGTGTCTCCAATCTCGTGACTCGACAACCCCAACTTTCTTGGAGGGACCTAAGTGCAAAAAGTAAAAACTGTACTCGTAACTCCAAATTGAAATCCACTCGAACGTGATGCTACCCTATACAACCTCGTATTTTTCAAGCCCGTAAGGGAATATATATTAACAATGCGACACAAGAACATATTCGTAATTCTTTTCAATTTCCCTTTCTTACTTCAAAGTAATAAACTCTAAGCTACTTTAGAATATGTACTGGTGATTTCCAACATTTTACCCAAAAATAATTCATTTTAAATTTCTCCATATATATGCAAGAATAACAAAACTAAGTATAAATACTATTAACTAAGTTGACTTTCACTAATCATCAGTGAACCCTTACTTAAATTTCATAGCTAAGCTGACTCGAATTAATCAACGATCTTACATATAAACACTATTAATCAATGATAAACTCTTATTTGGCTTTCTATAAATAAAAAATAGTTACTTTTACTTTAATTAATCAACAAGTAACTCTTACTTGACATTCTATATATAAACACCAATGACTAAGTTTACTTTAATTAATAACTGGCCAACCTTTCCATGACTTTCTATATGTAAACACTAATAACCGAGTTGATCAACTCATTTGACTTAATTTGTATATACTAATTTTTTTACTATAACTAATCTACGTTCAACCTTTACTTGTCTCTCTATACAGAAACACTAATAACTAGGTTGACCTTAACTAATCAACGATCAAACACTACTTGATTTCTATATAAAAAATACTAATAACTAAATCACCTTTAACTAATCAATGATCAACCTTTACTTGATTTTCTAGTTAAAAATATTAATAACAAAGTCGACTTTAACTAATCAGCGGTCAACCTTTAGTAGAGTTTCTATGTATAAACACTAATATATAACATTATACAAACACTATTCAACAGTCAACCCTTTACTTAGCTTTCTATATGTAAATGATGTGTCCATTTTATACGATTATTTTAGGATATTTTGGATTCACTTTTGTACACTTTTGTGCTATATTTGTGGCAATTTGCCTTGAATTTCTCTAAGGAGAGTTAAGAGCAACTTTGTGCTTTTATCACTTTTCTGGAGGATTTTGTGTAACAAGGGAAGTGTTGGAAGACTTTGAAGGATTTTAAGACTATATTTGAAGATTTGAAGACTTACATGTGAGCTTTGAAGAAGGCCATGCACAAAAATGGTAGAAGAAGGAAGGTCACTTACAAAGTGGTAGACGATATTGCGAAGAAGGAAAGCTAAGCAGAGATCTGGAAATGGTCCGAGAAGGACCAGCCTCTAAGAGTGACAACATTGGATTCCTCTTCTCGAATACCATAAAAATGACTACAAGAACTATCAAAACGGAGCAACAGAAGATCGGAAATAGAGCAACGGAAGACCGTCGGGTGAAGAAGGCCGGGCGCGCGGCCAGCGTGCTCAAACGAGCTGCCTGCCTGCCCAAAACCAAGGCAAAAGTCAACCTCAGAATAGAAAACACGCGGGTCGCGCGCGCC